>VDFB02124648.1:222761-374862 GCA_007258455.2 Sequoia sempervirens | reverse complement strand
ATGTCTCCTTCATGTTGACCCAAAATATTTTCCTTTTCTTTTGCCTTTTAATTGTTCTTTTCGCTTGTGTTTTCCTTTTGGGGACAATGCAAAGCATTGAGACCACAATGTCTCTTCCATGTTGACCCAAAACGGAGTTTATTTTTTCTTTGTTTTCAATCTCTTTGTGCCATTCTTCCAATTCTATGTGATTTGGAGAATGATGACAGTTCCAAGCTCTTTCATAAAAACATTACAACAACAAACATATTGACCCTAAATCCATAAATCCCTTATGTGTTGGGTGTATTCCTTGTTGGGGGGCAACCCTCCTTTTTCTTTTAATTTCTTTTTGTTTTTGTTTGCATGAAGGAGCTTAACTTAGAAACATATGACTTAGCATAGGGGATTTCCAAATTGGCTCTCATGTCTTGTTTTCTTTTTACATTTTCCCTTTGCTACTTTAAAGTAATTGCTCTCAAACCGTTGTGTAGCAATTCCTTTAAAGTGGGGGGAATACATTACCATATTTTATATTGAAATCTTGCATTCTTAGTGTAGGCTTATCACTTCATACGATGTGTTTGTCACTTTGTGGATGACATTGGGTGTAATGTCCTTCATAAGTATGATCTATCTTAGCATATTGCATTCCTCTTAGTGGCCTGATGTGAAGCACTACATCCCTGAAGATGTGAATATTTTATTCTTTGATTGGTCCTCTCTTGGAGACATTAGACACAATGTTCCCTAGGTGATAGAACTTTCATGAACTTGATCAGACTCCTTTGAACACTGTTAACATTTTATTTTTGCATTTTACATTTTTGCCACCTTGCATAACACAACTTGCATGCCTGTGGTACCTTTGTATTTGTTCATGGGTTCTAAGCATACGAAGCTTTGCTTGTCTCATGAAGCACGAACCAACATTTTCCCTTGTGGTGCCTTACTAAGGTTATCAGGAGGTATAACTTTGATATGGTTGAATAGAGATCCCATCTAGCAGCATGATTTTCCCCATAGCCACCTTTGTGTTTGTGAGTTCATGCCAACTAGCATATGTATCTCTCCTTTTGGGCTTTCTCACCTTGCATACAACCAGAAGTTTCGTGGCCCTAGAGTGAGTATACTTAGGTTTTCTCACCCGGTGGACCACCTTGAGTTTTGTTTCCCTAGAGTGAGTATGCATCCTCTTTTTCAAACAATCAGCCTAGATCTAATCCACAACAAGCTGGACAGATGATCAAAGCTTCCATTCCTTTTCATCATCATGTGTGTTCTTTTATTCTTATGTTTGGTTTTCCATGAGATCTTTATCTTGGGGGCTTGATCATCCCTCTTGGTTATTTTTATTTCAGCTTACCAACATGAGTGCATTAGGATCCCTCTCGATGTGCATGTTAAGCTACTTTAGCGAGAGTTTGAAGCAAGTTCATCCTCTCACTAAAGTGGGGGCTTAATGTGTCACCAAAAAATGTATAGTTGACATTTTTACCATCATTTGAGTCCTTCTAATGGGTTTTGGCTTGATTTAATGTAGTAATGTGGCTTAAATATTCAAATTATGGTGTCTTGTAAAGGTGTTGTGAAGTGTTGTAAAACATTTCTACACTTTTCTAGACTCTATTCATTACAATTCACCTAAAAATCACCTTTTCATCACTTATTAAGTCTTATTTTGAAGTGTTGTAAAGTCTTGTAATAATATTTCACACTTTTATAGGCTTAATTTTATTAATTCAACCCTTTCTCATGTCTAAATGACCCCTTAATACACTTTCTGTCTATTTTTAACTATGTTGTTGAGGATATTCCCGTTGGACAAATTTTAATGCCCCGAAATTCCTGACACTCACTTAATTTGCTTAAGTAGGACCAACTCGCCCATAGGGGTGACTTAGTCCTTTTTGACAAAAAACTCAAAATAATTTTAAATTTCTAGTAGAATTTTGTCCTCTAACCCTTGAGGTTGGCCTGTGATGTGTTACTTTCGGGAAATTTTAGTAAAATCAAGTATAAATAAGGGTTTTTCACCTCATTTTACATCTCCTAATTCACTCAATCAATCTTCCATCTCATACAATCATCTATCTCTTGCACTCATTAAACATTCAAGCAAATCAAGCATTGTTAAGTCAAGCTATTGGAGTTCTTCATTGCATATCTTTAGATTTGAGCATCAATGATGTGGCAAGTTTATGACATTTGCATTTGCATGTTATCTATTTATCATACTCATTTCATTCTATTTCATTGTTTAGGTTTTGATTACCAAAGTGGGGTTTGACCAAGGAAAACCCCTATTTTCTAACCCTCAACCATTTTTTCCCTTTCGCTTGTGACTTTTGTATGCATATTTTTCAAGAAATATGTGTTGAAAAGTGATCAAAAAGTGCATCAAGTCAATCAAGTCAACATCATCCTATTTCAAGCTTGGAGAGACTTTCTACCCCATTTTCTGTAGAATCAAGTACAAAAACTTGTCAAAAAAGGAAGTGCAGACCCGAGACTACAAGATTTTGTATTGACTTTCCTAAAATTTGCAGGAGGACTAAGTCGTCACTAGGGGTGAATTAGTCCTGCTTTTGGACCTAAAAATTGATTTTGACATTTTTGAGCACCCATTTGGCAGATTCTTGTTCTGACAAAATTTCTCAAAATTGGGACTAAGTCGCCCAGCCTAGCCTAAGTGTCCCTGTCAACATTTCAGTCAACTTTTCTAGGATTCCAAAAAAATTCAACATCAAACTTATGATTCCAGGTGCACCTCTTCCATTCTGTTATGTTATTTCATCATATAGTTACATTTTTTAGATATTTCTATATACCACATTATATTTTCCAACACTTTACATTTTCATAGTTTTGCATCATTAGATTACTTCAAATTCAGATTAGTGCATTTGTACATCATAATTAGACTTAATTACATCTCATTAACATAGTCTTGAGTATAAACCCTATTAGGAAACTTGCAACCATATAATGACAATTTCCACATAACCCAAATCTGAAAACATGCAAATAAATACTCAATAATATCAACATGCAAGAGAATAGACAACATACCCATGAAAGATGACACAAGATATACCCTGGGAAAACCCTTAAGAGGGAAAAACCAAGCCTCCAAAAACATCCACACTCCATGTATTATTCAATAATGAAAACTCATTACAATACATCTGTAGAGACTCCATGAACACTTCTGAAGCACAAGATATCCATGCATTCCATGTGACCAAGCATGAATCCACACATCCCATGCCATGCTTCAAACCCTCACACATGCACAAGCTCAACTTGCTAATCTGCAACAAACTCTCCAACCCTAGACAACTACCCTTGTGGTTGCTTTTATAGAAACAAGCTCCCACAAAACCACCAAGTGGTATTACATAAACCATGTGTCCAAACCATGAACTTACAATATCATGTGACCCCACATTTAATATTGGGTACTTTATTATATTTTATTTTCCCTCAATATTAAATAATTACATTTTACAATTATGTCTCAATGTTACATACATAAAGTGGCCCCAACATTATCACTCCTAATGATGCACATCCATTTAGGTACCTCTAGGTGAACCGCACACATAATAATAAATTAAAAATTATAAGCATTATGCAAGGTGTACAACACCTACTTCTAACAATCTCCCACTTGTTGTATACATTGCATAAGGGGGTAACAAGTAAGCTCAAACATCAAGATAATAAACTCCATACGCAACATGTACCATCCTGGAATCCAAGTGCTCCATGTGCTCCATCAAGATACCTATAACAAGAACCAAGGTGACCACCATCTCATCCACGAATGCTCTCATCCTTCACCATGCCAATTCACTAAGATAAGAACACATCCAAAGAGATGTCACACTAACTATCACAAAGAAGCATAATCCTGCCTCAAACTAATATCTCAAAACACAAACACTCAATCCAAAGATAATGAATATGCACCAGTAACTATCAAGAATAAATCACCATAGCTTAAATGACACCCACAAAAAGTGCCAACACATCCAACTATCCATACCTCCAAGGTATACATAACATAGTAAACTCATGCCATCACATATCCACCCATAAACTGTAATAACAGACTCCATGTGCAAACTTGTCAAAGAGTGACATACACATCCAGGAGCTCCCACTGCATGGGCAATGTCTAGATGAATGCAAACCTGGAATGAGCGCATTCAACACGTTGCTTTGTTAACATTCCAGAAAGAAGGCACCATCACAAGTGATCAAGGCATACCAAGTGTTATGTGACTTTTTCCCCAAGAAGGAAAAATTATGAAAAAACCCTTTAAAATTAAAGGGAGAATAAAGGATATTATGATCCTTTGATTAAATGAGATATTAATAGAGCATATGTGTAAAATTTCTCTTAAGGAGGTGGAAACATAATTATTTAGTGAAATAATTATTAAATGGAAATCTCGTGAAAGGGTGTGATGGTTTGGAAAACCACCCCTTAAAGTTTATATAAAGCATTTATGTGAGACTTGGAAAAAAGGAGGAAAAAAAATATATTCAAGAAGAATATAAAAGAGGAAAATCAAGTGGAGAACTTTGCGGGAATAGGGTTTCAGTTAGCAGGCTGTGAGTAGGATGGAGAAGGGGCACTCCTACAGTGGGTGTCCAACCTGGGGTACAAGTGTGTGCACTCAGGACGGTCCTGGCCAGGGCATGGTTTTGTGGCATGAGTGTTGAGCACTGTTCTGATGGAACCAACACTCATGTAGAGAAGCAAAGTTTGCTTTCCTCCCAGACTGCTCACAGATGGAAGAGGCTAAACCAGGGACCATTCCAGCAATAGTTGGGGATTTCTTCTGCACATTTCCAAAGATAAGTATTAAAGCTTAATAAATTGTATGAGCAATAAAGTGTTTAAATATTTGAGTTTATTGAATTAATAATTTATTGACGGCATGCTTGAATGTATTGAGTGAAATTATTGATCAATTTATTTAATTTCAAATTCTTTACTTGAACTATAAATATTATATTAAAATTTGTGCATAAAAGTTTTGGGATTAATCTGTGCAAACAATTTAAATCATTGCATTTTTATATTTTGGAATTAGTTTCATTTCACCAAGTCTACTAACAACATCACATAGAAGCTGTACACATGTAGTACTAATGAACATCCACAATGATATGCAAAACATGCAAACCAAACACCTGTAGCATGTCCTCCTACACACACACCTCTAAATGCCAACTATGTCAAGTATGATCTCCTCCACAACACCCCATAACGACATCCAATCATCCAATCACCAAGATAAAACATAACATATGTATCATGTAACTAATCATGGATGTAAGCATCTCAAACAAGAAGATCAAACTCAATGTAACCATTCCCAAATCAAGGAAATTAGCCCAATAAACCATATCCTAAACCCAACATATACAAGGAGATAAACATGCCAAAACTCCTCAAATGAACCCTCCAAAAACCAAATATCCATGACTCGAGATCCATATCCATGAAAAGACAAATCATAAACATAAAACACCTGAAAGAAAAATGGGCAATACCTCTCAAGTGAAATGCCAAGTAGACAAAGAGTGGGGAATGATAATGCTCCTCTAGGATATTCAAGTCATCATAACTCAACCAAGAACATTCTCCTCATCGGTCCATGTTTGACTCACATCCAACCAAGTTGTAGGCTCCTTAGACTTCCTGCTAAAATCTCATCAAGAGTAATTATCTCAAGCAAATGTCTCTAATCATAGGAGAACTCCAACCTCACCTACATCTCCATGTATCCATGAGAACCTGTAACCAATCAATCCATGCTAAACTCCAAGCAAATGATCAAAGTACTCAATACAAAGAGAACCAACCAAGATCAAAATTATAGCTCCAGCTGCAAAATCGGGAACATAAACTTGACACCATGATGTCACATCTTCTCAAAAGATCACATGCTCAAATCATCATAACATGTACCATGCCACAAATCTAAACCAGTAATCAAGAGTATAGCATGACATACTAACAAAAACCATCATACAACCAAGGATCACCTGTCAAAAAATCAACAAGTCATAAATAATACCTCAACATCTCCAACACCTGATGTCAATGAACTCTCACTGTAGCACACATAGTCCAAGAGCTCCTCCATGACACCAATTAGCCCCTACTAAAGACAACCATCCATAATCAACAATGGATCCACATCATTGCCAAATGCTCCCACTGAATCGTGATACTAAGCAATCCCATGGCATCATGATGCACACAACCAACACCACATCATTGTCATAAGCTCACACCAAACCTGTGAATCCAATCTCTCAATGAAAACATGATAACCATCCTCTAAAGCAAGAAGATACACCACCAAACCATCATATACATTACTGCCAATCCATCATGTTGTCACAAGCTCCCACTGAATCGTGTTACCAAGCTATCCATGACATTGTGATACCAATGTCTTCAAACCAAGAAGATACACCGCCACAACCTGAATCATGATCCAAACCAACATCACCAACAATGCACCTGCATAAACCATCATGACATGCCAAAGTCTCTAATGCACAAGAAACATCCATGACACCATTATTACCACCAAATGTACCAACAACTCAACCCAACTATGTCCATATATTTGCATAATCATTGTCAACTGCATAGGTCTCATATCATGACTATACCTAGTAATACCATCTCACCTCCTCAACATGACAACAAAACTAGCAAACCAAGTGACTAAACCAAGCCACCAAAACTGAACATGCATCAACACTGAAATATCAATGGGCAAAGACAACCCATGTCCAAGTCATAAATGCAACATGTAAGTATAGACCACCTACAACATTGCACAACTTGTAGATACAACAATGCAACATACAAATCCAACCATATACGGATAACCATTTCAAATGAGAGAATAATCTAAGATGTACAATTGAGCATACAATGAATCCAACATTAAATCACCAAAATCCAATCATCCATAAGCTCATAATATCTCCACATTCAAAGAGACCCATAATTAACTCAGGTGAGAAAAAAAGAAAATAAACCATGCCAAAATAACTCCAAACCTAATCCACTGTGTAGTGCTCTGAAAAATCTTTCCGTTGACTATTTGAAGTCCAAAATCTGACTCTGTATGCACCTGATATCACCTCTTGAAGCTCAAAATAAACAACTGACTTCTAGCATGCAAAACACTTTCAAAACTACAAAATCTAAAAAAAAACACTGGTACCATAGTGTAGAGCATCCAATCAAATTTCTAACAGGTCCAAGAAGTTGAAAAATCAACATCTTGGATGAAAATTATGCCTCCTAGAGTAAAAGCTGTGATTTACCCATGTAGACAACTTATGGACCCCTCTCCAAAAAAAATAAAAACAAATATTAAATTTTTTCAAAAGCTAGTGGATTTTTTTTTCTTTCTTTTAATATTTTAAAAATTAAATCATTTAATAGAGAGGGAGTGGGCGGATGGTTTAAAAGAATTTAGTTTAAACTTATATGTTAAAGGCTTTTCCTTTTAAACAAGTTTATACGACCATTTCCCCCATTTAAGTCAAGGTATAACCCTCTTTTAAGAAGGTCGACAACTTAGAGCAAAAGCTTTATTTGGCAATGGAATATCACGGGCTGAAAGTACAATCGCCGACAAAGACTTTTCTTAGTACGTCGGTACGGCTGGGCTTAAACATCACACACTAAGCCATTGACTAGTGTGTGATGTCATATGTGGGGCCCACTTCCAAACCTTCTTTCCGCCAGTCTCAAATTCCGTTTTTGCTCGGTCCGTCCTGCTTTTAGCACCACCATCTAACTGCGGTTCTTAGGTAATTATTATATGGTGTTTTAAAGCTACATTTAAAATTATTTTGTAATTATATTTCATATTTTTTGAATTATTATTTAATAACTATTGAATAAATTAATAATTAATTTTATTTAAATTATAGTTAATATTATAAAAATATTTAATAATTATTTAATTAATAAAATATCATAATTAATATTAAATAAAGTCATTTAAAAAAATACTAATTCTTATTATAAAATATCTTGTACAAATTATAATATAATAATTAATATTTAGTATAGAATTTTAATTGATAAATTATTAAATATCATTAGATATTATTAAATATGTTGATCACTCCCTATAATGACAATTCAAATAATAATTAATGATATTTAAATTATTATATATTCTATATAAACTATTATTTAAATGTGAATATTTAAACATATTTTGTAATTATATTTAATATTTAAATAATTATTTAATAATATTAATTAACAACTAATATTATTGAAATTATATTTAATATTATATGATATATTTTATAATTATTTAACTATTAAATAAATATAATTTAAATAATATCAATTATTAAGAATAACTAATGTATAATATATTTAATATTAATAATTGTTATTGTTTAACTAATATTAATTATTATTAGTATAAAATATATTATTTGAACTATTGTTATTATCATATAATCATATAATATAATATATAATTATATTTAATAATCTATGATAAATATATATTTATGATTTTATTATATATTTGTTAATAATATATAATAATATGATAACATATTATACAATAATGAGAATAATTATTTAATAATAAATAATAATTATTAATATTAAATGTATTATGCATCACTGTATAAATATTAATACTTATTGTTAAATATTTTTCATATTAAATTTTTCATATATCATTATTTAAGTAGATTAATAATTAATATTCTATATGATAAATTTAATATGAAGAATATTTAGCAATAGTTATTCATATTTATATAGTGATGCATAACATATTTAATATTAATAACTATTATCATTATTATATATTATTAACAAATGTATAATATAATCATAAATTACATAATGATTAAATATTATAGTATATGATTGTATGATATTTAGATATAGTAAATATAAATATTTATATAATATAATATGTGTTATATTTATATACTATATATTTATATGATAAGAAAATTAAAACATATAATTAATATCTTGATGTTTCATCTTGATAACTTGCTTTTTAATCTTGCAAATTATATTTAAAATATAATATAATATATTTTAGATCATATTATATAGATATAAATTTATATAATATATAATGTATTATAGTTACAATAATATATATATTATATTAATGTATCTAATATTATATAATGAATATAATTTAATATTATATTATATAACATATATTATATAGTTTGTGATTATATTAAATATAATATTTAATATTTAATATAGTTTAAATAATATTATTACTTATTAATATTATTTAGTAATTATTAAATAATAATTTAAATATAATTACAAAATGAATTTAAATTTTCAAATTTAAATACCTAATACTTTAAATTTAATATACCTATAATAAGTAGGACATGGTTAACGAAACAATACAAATAATCTCACTATCGTGGAAGTTGGAAGGGAGGTAACTTATATTTATAAATAACCGAAATCAATTGGGAACGGAAACAAAATTTTGTTGAAACAGAATTTGAAGCGGGCCCCACATGAAATATCACACATTAGTCAATGGGGCTTAGTGTGTGATGTTTAAGCCCAGCCCGTCGGTACAGGGGGTTGGTTTGCGGACCCCAAACATGGTTTTTAATTTATATTTTTTAATTTTAATTTTTTAGGTTTTATTTGAATTATTTCCACTGACGTGACATTTTTAATTTCAATTTTTTTAATATTTTTATTTCCCTGAGTACAACATTGATGTCTGTACGACCTGCAAATAGGTTTTTTTATAAAAAAAAAATTGATTTTTTTTCAACTTCATTAAAATAAGTCAAATTATATATCAAAATTCGTCTCTCAGCCAACCTGAATCCAACCATGAGGTCCATTTTTTCGTAGGAGCTCATTTGTAAAATTTCCCCCCACAAAACCCCACTTGAATGCACAACCAAGAAACTTTATTTTGCCAAAACATTCACATCCCAAATCTACAAACAACCCATTAAAATAGCAAACCCAAAACCCTCAGATCTGCAATAAAACACCTGCAAAACCCTCATATCTTGTCATTTTCTTTCATTCTCTCATGCAACCTAGGGTTATCCAATCCATAAATAATGCTTTGATACCACTTGTAAGGAAACTTGCAGCCATATAATGACCATTTCCACATAACCCAAATATGAAAACATGCAAATAAATACTCAATATCAACATCCAAGAGAATAGACAACATACCCGTGAAAGATGGCACAAGATATACCTTGGGAAAACCCTTAAGAGGGAAAAAATTAGCCTCCAAAAACATCCACACTCCATGTATTATTTAGCAATAAAAACCCATTACAATACGTCTGTAGAGACTTCATGAAAACTTCTGAAGCATAAGCTATCCATGCATTCCATGTGACCAAGCATGAATCCACACATCCCATGCCATGCTTCAAACCATCACACATGCACAAGCTCAACTTGCTAACCTACAACAAACTCTCCAACCCTAGACAATTACCCTTGTGGTTGCTTTTATAGAAACAAACTCCCACAAAACCACTAAGTGGTATTACATAAACCATGTGCCCAAAACTATGAACTTACAATATCATGTGACCCCACATTTAATATTGAGTACTTTATTATATTTTATTTTCCCTCAATATTAAATAATTACATTTTACAATTATGTCTCAATGTTACATACATAAAGTGGCCCCAACATTATCACTCCTAGTGATGCATGTCCATCTAGGCACCCCTAGTTGAACCACACACATAATAATAAATTAAACATTATAAGAATTATGCAAGGTGTACAGCACCTACTTCTAACAAACCCTTGCATTTTTGTCCCCCATCTTATCCCCTTTCTCCTTTTAGGTGAAAAATCCTAGGAGTAAAGCATTGTGAGGGGTAAACCAAAATTACTGTTTACAATATATATATATATATATATATATATATGACTAGTTTTCATTTCAAAGATATTTTGGCATGCGATCGTATTATTTTGTTCTTCCATGCACAATAATTTTGTCTGTGTAATTCTTTTTTTATTTGATTGTTACTACCAAACATGGAAAGGGTTTCATTGGTTCACAATTATAGGGTTTTCTGCCATACACTTGTATTCCTATGTTTGACAATGCACAAACTAACTCTACAATTTGTCTTTAATATTTGTTTTTTATTCCCAAATATGAAAATGGATTCACTTGTTTTCATTTCAAATATATTCTGCCATGCAATTATATTATTTTGTTCTTATATATGTATTTGTGTGTATATATATATATGTTAGACATATTTCCATACATATACATACATATAATATAATATATATATATATATATGTAATTGTTTATGTGATTATTAGTACAAAATATGTTTTATATTTTATGTTTGGCTCTCCACGATTCATTGTTTGACTTTGAACTCAAGAAATCTCCCTTTGTCTTTTAGTTGAGGTTTTCTACCTCACTAAGCCTATACCATTGTCTTTCGTTTTGACAATGTTTAACCAATGTTTGTTTAGTCTCACTAATGTTACCCGTGGGTATATCATCTACTATGCTATTTTTGAAGCTTTATTTTCCTTGGTCTTTTGATTCTTCATCTCATCTGAGTCTTGAGTCTTTTTCCTCACTTTAACCTTCGTTGTAGGATTCTTTAAGTTTCTAACCTCTTGTCGCATATTTTTTAAGTTTTATAACCCAAGTCGCTGGCATTTATTGTTCTCAAACCTTGTCGCAAGGTTCGTAAGTTTCCTAACAACCTGACAGTCCAACTTGGTCTCTTCTCTTAGTGTCAAGTGTGTTGGTGTAATGGTCTATCCCCTATTGTCGTAGAGTCGATAGTTTTCATAACCTCGTAACCTCCGACTTTGGTTCTAAAGTTCTAATGTTCCGCAACAGGGTGACATAGTGTTCATTCCACTTGTTCTGAGGCACCACCTATTCATTTAAAGATGTGTACGAGACAACCTGGAGATGTCTTGTCAAGGGTTTTCAAAAAATGCACAAATCTTTGGGTTTCTTTTACTGAGGATTTAAATAAAGTATCATAGTAATGCAACATTAAATACACGTCTTGTTGATGACATAACTTGAGGTGGCATAATTTTTGCTAAGTCTTACAATTGCATTTTTGTCTTCTACAATCTACTCTTCCAGGTATATGTGTGTTCCTTTATGTGTTGGGAGTTCATGCAATCCGAAATTGGAAATCGTTGGTGTTAGAGTAATAAGTTGTTTTACTTAATTAATTTAATCATATTGGTTAATTAATTAAGTCACTTATCACTTTAGTTACTTAAGCTAAACTTAGGCACATTAATAATTAATTATTTATTAATTATTAAGTGTGCACACTAGGGTTTCCCTTTTTAGGGTTTGTTGATCTCCTTTCATAAGGATTGATCTCATTGTAATTATCAATGAGAGAAGATTTGTAGCTTTCTATCTTCTTGAAAGTTTTCTCTCTTCTGTAGCATTTTCTTGTTGAAGTTAATTGCATACATTTGTTTGTAGATCTCTTGTGTGGAAGGTGTATTTGTTTGTGTTTGATCCTGTGGCTCGTGGTTTTGTGCTTGTTTCACAATTCTAATAGTTGGCTCGACATAAGGGACACGAAGCTCGAACCTTTTAAGTTGGAAGAATTTTGGGTTCACCTGGAGAGTAACGAGAAGTCTGAGATGGATGTAAAATTGTTAGAGAGTGGGCTAGCTCACACCGGAGGGTTCCCAAAAGTTGTGTTTAGTGTGGACCTGATAAGTGCATGTGTAAGAAGGTACGTTCTAAAGACACAAGAAATTAAATCCGCAGACGAGACTATAATTGCAAAGATTTCTCTTGAAGTTGTTTCCCGCGTGCTAAGGATTCCAGAAAGGGAACCTATAGAAGACATGTCTATCGCGGTGGCAAGTGAATTTTTCAAAGTGAATGGAGACTAGTGTAAGAACTCCATGGAAAAAACCTAGCTGAGGTTGGAAAAGAAAGGTAAGTCACAACTGTCGACTAAGCTTAAAAGAATGCATTTCAAGGAATAAATTGTAGATAGTATTGCTTTATTGCACCGCATTGTTGGAAATGCACAAATTGAGTTATTTGAGGATTGGATGTGTTAGTTTATCCTAATAATCTATGATGATAATATTTTCATTGACTAGGCTAAGGTTATTTGCTTCCATTTGAATGAGCAATTAATTTATTTCCATAAGAATGCTACTTCATGTATGTGTTCTTGCCTAACGTACATTGTAGCTAGTCAAAGGCCTTTTTGGCCTAGGTTGGAGCTGCAAGGAACCCCAACTTCTAACATGTCTGTGTATAAATGCTCCCCTTAGTTGACTAAACAATTTGGAATGGGTGATTTTTGTCGTGTTAATGATGCATTTTTAATGGATGTTGTGAGGAAGCTAAATGGAAACCCAAAGATGCGCCTTTCGCCTGAATTAGTTTCTCTTCTATAAAATTTTGGGACTTTTTATATTCAATTTGATACATGTTCCTATCTGAGAATAGGGGTTTTTGAGAAAGCCCCATTGAAATTACCCCAGTATCCTGAAGATTTACTGATATTTCTGGAAGTTTGTTGACAAATGGCCACGGTTAATGTTAAGTATACGAACATGGGGAAATGAGGGTATGTCTTCCCATTGAAGACCCCTTCTTTTATGTGCGAAACAAACTAGGTGGCCAGGGGAGCTGAAGGAGTCCTTAAGGAATATAACCTTCAGTATCTATCTATGAGAGCTAATTTTGATAGTAAGGGTTTTGTGAAGCATAATCTCTATGGAGGGAGATTATATCGACACCACCCCATCTATCGAATATTTTTGGGAAGATTGTGTCAATGAGAATGAAGTTTTGAGAAGAGATTATATGAGGTTAACTCTAAAATAGATACAGGATTTTGGTCTGTCATTTCAAATCCCTGAAAATGTAACTGAGGATTCGATGATCATAGATCTCGGATATGAAAAATTTCCTGATAAATCCCACCCTAAGGTTGATTAGAACAAAAGTGAAATTTCAGTTATGAGGGTACGTGTTGCTCTAGTGCTTAAACAAACTCAAGACTAGTTGGATGTGAAATGGCGGCAAGTTTTCAGTCTTGTTCAGGAGCCTAAGTCATCATAAAAGAACGAACAAGGGTCTACACAAGCATCTAGTGTGAGTATCATCAGGGAAACCGTCTGTTAAATCTTGTAGCATAAATTCACAGTCAAGAGGTGATGGTGATAGGCCAGAAGAAATAGTCAAGTTGAAGATGGTTTGTGAATAAGATAGTGTGCTTTCTCCTACCCCTAAGAAAAAGACCAGTCAAGAAAAACCTATGCCTACAGATTCTAAAGTTATCTTTCAATAGATTGTTGAAGATAATACCTTCCCTCCTTTGTTTGAAGTATCCGCTTCTCCAGTTGAGAATTCACCCATCACTCCTAGTGTTCCTAAATAAAATATTAGTGGAAATAAAGATTTTGGTCCAATAGTAGCCTCCCTAGGATGGCTAAAGAAAGCAGTGGAGAAGAAGAGAAAGCATATTCCTACAATGACAGTTGGAGTGGATACAGTTGCAAAGTTAATTCAAAGCTCTTCAAAACCTAAGAAAGCTAGGAGGATGTCAAGGATGGTGACTGATGCTACTTCTGGAAATCAAATGTTAGAAATTGTTGATCCTATGAAGGATTTAAATGAAAATGAAATAACAGAGGCAGACTACAAGATCACACATGTCAATATGGGGCCTCCAACACTTGAAAGTGATGTGTACCACGCCAATTATTCAATCAATGTCTTGATTAAAAGAGTGAAAAAAGAGAGGAAAGAAAATGTAAAACTACAATCTCAAGTCCTCGCTTTGGGAAACTTTATTTCTTCCATGGTCACTCCTCCTGCACTCGATGAAGCATCAAGTTCTCAGTTAGAGGGTATCAATGTGCTCACCTTACAATAAATTAAAAAGAATTTGAGCTATTCCAGAGCTGCCAGTGAATTGATTGCTAAAATATCTCAGGAGGCTATCTTCTTTCTTAATAAATCTATGCTCTTTTACACTCAAGTTATTGAAAAGGGAAAGGAGTTAGTAACAAAACCTCAGCAAGTCAGAAAAGATCAAACCAGTCTCTATGTGCTCTCTCAGGAAATGAAATAATTGATCTCTATGGATCGGAAGATATTAATTGGTGAGCAAATTGTGAATGATCCTAAGGAGCTAGACCCTTCCTTGTTTGATTCATTGGAATGGAAATTGGATATGTATGATAATCTGGTGAAGGAAATTAAAAAAAAACTTGAACTATATTTTCAAATGTTGGTAGAAATTAAAGAAGATTGTCATAATATGGAGGTGGAAATTATTGATGAGTTTGACAAAAAAAATCTAAATATAAAAGAGATCTCTCTGAAGTTTAGAGAGATATTTAATAAAGAAATAGTTGATCCTAATACAGTGACATGGGAGTCCTTCTCAAAACTCAAAAGAATGCAAATCCATTTGAATTATTATAAATCTGGAGAAGAGAGAAGATCTGAGATATTGGTCGAGTCTGAAATTGCTTTGGCCAAATGGAAAACTAGGTTACAGATTATTACAAAGCCAAGAAGCAAGGATATATTTGTAATTGTCACCATATATCGAGATTATAGGTCCAGGATGAGGATACAAGAAAAGTTGTTGGAACACAAAGCGGTTGAAGTTGTGGAAGATGACGAAGATGAAGCAGAGAAATTATGCATAGTTATTTTTAGAATTTCATGATACTTTCTTTAATTTTAGTTCTTTTAAGTTAAAGACTATTTTTAATTATTAGGTGCGGTTGTCTTCAAGAAACCGTTACCATAGACAATTGGTTTAAACTTTAAATATGGGTTTGGCCGATGCAGTTAGGATCTTTTTGGGAAAAACTTTGATTTTTCTCATTAGAGCAAACTCTTTTATGCTTTCAAGTTTGTTTTATAGCTATATTTCAATATAAAAACTCATATGGTGAAGTTCATGCAGACATAATATTTGTGTTGTGGTGTGTGGATTTATTATGTTTATCTTGAATATCTTGCCAATGGTTATCTATGTTTGTGTTATGGGTATTTAATAGATTGCATTGCTATCAAATGTTTATGTTTGAATGAATGCTTATGGCAATGGTTTGAGTTCAGTTAAAGAAATTTATTAGTTCAGAAGTGATTCAAGTCTGTGTGCTTTAGTTTATGGTTTGATATTGGTATGCCTTTCAAAGCTTTTTGGTTAAAAGATATACCTTTCTTTTCTTTTTGGATAAAAGCATCCTGAATCTCTATTCATTGTATATCTTAAAAGGTAGTTGCCACCTTGTAAAATAAGCAGAGAATTGGTATGAAATATCATTATATCGATTCAACTATTGTTACATTTGTCATCTCCGTAGGTGTAGTGTAGGAATATAGAGTTAAGCGAAAAATCTGTAAACCAACAACTAAACAAATCTTCTCTAAGTCATTTCAATTCAAATAATAAAATTGAACAAGTTATCAACATGCATATATTCAATAAAGACAAACTGTTCATGCGCAATAAAGACAATTGCATTACAAACTGTCAACAATTGCATTACAAACTATTCATAAAAACCAAGCAATGAATTGTAAAATGTCAAGATACATATTAAAGAAATGCAAATTGTTCATGCATCACTATGACTTCAACAGTGTTCAATTATTGTTTTTTTTAACTGCTCCAAACATCTTTTTTAACATCTATAGGTGCAATCTAAAGGTAATATGAGGTCGAAACCAAAAAACAAGATTGAAAGACAAATTCATGTACACAAAAAGACACTGTAATAGTCCCTAATGTGCATCAACCAGTTGTAGAAGTAAACACCAATCCTAAACCTGTTGAGGCTATCCAGGAGGTTGTTGCACTTGTAATTAGGCGGGAAAGAGCATCAAAGGAAAGGGAATGGTCATCATAGGACATGGACAGGGCACTAGAGGATGTTGAAACAAATGGAATGTCAACGAGAGTTGCTGCAAAGAAGTGGAAAATTCTAGCTACAACACTTAGCAATTGCTTAGGCAACTTGACAACTACTTCAAAGAAGGGTCCACCAACAGTCCTGATAGAAGAGGAGGGTATGATTATAAAGTGGTGCACAAATATGGTAGATGTTGGCCATGGGCTTGAGATTACCAATCTCAAGCAAGAGGTTGCTTAGATATGCCAGACTAGACCCAACCCTTTCACGAAGGGGCTGCCTGGAAAATCATGGTGGACTAGATTCAAGAGGTGCCATCCAAAATTGACCTTGTGCATAGCTGAAGGTCTTGATAATTATGGCACTTCCTGTTAAAATGTGATAAAATGCCCCAATTTTACCATTATATAGGTTAAAAATGTCATTTTCCATTTTAACCTAATAGAATTTGCAAATTTCTGAGCTCTAGTTTGATAATTATGGCACTTCCTGTTCACCAGCACCATTTCGAGCGGATCCGATGACATCAGTGACCAGCACACTATGGACCTCCGGTATGTGTCCCGTAAATTTCCTGCCTTTTGAAAATTTTCTGTTTGTGACATATTTTTCTAATGTTTTGATTTTTGAAATTTATGTTTTAGCGCCCTTAAGTCTTTTCGTAGTGCATATGAGCATTTCCGTAGCGCAATTAATTTCATAGCGCATTTGATGGATTTGGTAGCGCTCTTAATGTTTTTCGTAGCGCATATGATATAATAGCGCCTGTAATAAAAAGCGTAGCGCCCTTGATTAATTCTGTAGCGCATATGATTCCATAGCGCTGATGATGATTTTTGTAGCGCATTTAACCAATTTTGTAGCGCCTTTAATTATATGTTGTTGTGACTGATAAATTTGTTCCCAAAGTTGTTGGAAAACAAATAAGAATTGATAAATTTTCTTTTAAAGTTGTTAGAAAGAAACATGATTTTGATTATCTGCTTTCCATGATGATGAAAAACAAATAGTTTGATTGATTTTTTTGCTTCTAAGGTTGTTAAAAACAAACATAATATTGATATTATTTGCATTTCATGATGATGAAAAACAAATAATTTGATGTTCAGTTATGATTGATACATTAGGATGATTTGATACTGATTTTGCTTTGATGATGTGTCAACAGGAGAGATTAGGTGTTTTGCAGTTACGGGAGGCATTCCCTAGTACATGGAGTTTGATACCACAGTTGTTACAGTCAGAAAGAGATGTGATATGCATGTGGATTGAGTGCATTACTTGACATGCCTGAGGTTCACCTCAATAGGGCTCTATTGACAGCACTTGCAGAGCGGTGGCATAGTGACACCAACACGTTTCATTTACCGACTGGAGAGATTACCGTGACCCCTGAGGATATATATCGCATCTTACGGATCCCAGTGATGGGTGAGATAGTTGTATTTGATAGTCGAGAGGCTGGAGGCACTGATTCTTTGAGATGGGTATTCAGAGATGATCAGATCGCCGGATACTTCATTCCATGGGGTGAGATGACAGATACGTATCCACCTTTACCAGCTGTACTTGCAAGATTCATTGGAGGTGTGTTATGCCCCGACCATAGGTCGAAGGGGTTCGCGATCGGGTGGGGTCGTGTTTTGGAGAGTATGGTGATGCAGGGGACACGATATGCGTGGGGTACATGCATGTTAGCCCACTTATATGATGAGTTACACCATATTGTATATGGTAGAGGCCGGAGTTTTGCTGTTGGGTGCTCATTACTACATATATGGGCATGGGAGCACTTTGTTGTTTTACGTCCATTGACTCGAGGACAGCGACCAGCTGGTCGATCATACAGATGGAGATATGCTCATATTATTGCTCATCCGAAACTGGGCAAACTAGTACATTGGCAGCGGCTATTGGATAGTCTAGATACAGTATGCTGGCGGCCATATTTAGATTGTGAGCCATGGCCAGAGGATGCGAGGGAGATGCCCTATGTGTGTACATTGAGATATCTGATTGGGCATACTTCGTGGATCATTGAGAGATTTCTTGCTAGACGAGTGTGTCATCAGTTTGGTCGGATTCAGGGTATGCCTGTGGGTTCAGCCATTTATGCACGGCGATAGCCAGAGCTTGCAGTATGGGGTCCACAGATTTCATATGAGACAGCGGTGACAGAGTTCACCAGTTTAGGAGCAGTTATGTGGGATTATCGAGTGGATGTCCTTGACGCAGGGACAACACCAGAGTATTTCCAGTATGTCTTAGAGCATCCAACACTGCGTATGTTTGATCCTGATGAGGCTATTGCTCCTATTGCTGCACAGAGGCGACGACAAAGAGACTCAGCGTCAGAGGATGACGATTCAGAGGATAGTGATGATGATGAGAGTGGAGGAGATGATGACTCAGAGGGAGATGATGGTGGTGATGGTAGGGGTGGAGAGAGAGGTGGCAGGAGAGGTGGTAGGAGAGGTGGAAAAGGTGGTAGAGGTGGACCTCGGATGAGACACACTGACCCATCTCCTTCAGTAGATCCGACAGTATCAGGTCAGCTCTCCTCTTTACAGAGTATAGTACAGAGTTTGCAGACTCAGCTAGCACAGGCACAGGCCTTGATTTCACAGTTGCAGGGACAGTTGACTTCGATTACTGCTGAGAGGGATACAACGAGACAGCAGGGTGAGCAGGCCATTGCTTTGGCGGATAGCCTACAGAGAGTAGCAGCTAGCACCTTGACTGGTGACATGATGAGAGAGGTTACCAGAGCCACCCGAGAGGCTGAGTTTTACAGGACTAGATATCATGATGCGGTTCCACCTGAGCGGAGGGAGAGTTATGCTCAGTCACGGTCTACTCATGGTCGCTCTCGTACTACCAGTAGAGGTGTGACACAACCATTACCTCTAGGAGGGCCACCAAGGACAGGCGGAGAAGGTCCATCAGGGGCAGGTGATACAGGTTCATCAGGGGCAAGTGGTACAGGTCCCATACCAGCTCCATCAGAGGATAGCACTGCCTAGTGCATCACAGATGATGTTTTTATGATATTTTGTTGAAACATTCGTATACACCTTGAG
The DNA here is from genome assembly GCA_007258455.2 of Sequoia sempervirens. Classification (NCBI taxonomy): domain Eukaryota; kingdom Viridiplantae; phylum Streptophyta; class Pinopsida; order Cupressales; family Cupressaceae; genus Sequoia; species Sequoia sempervirens. The sequence goes on along the minus strand of VDFB02124648.1, from coordinate 354,809 downwards.
ACTATCCCATTTTTTATGATGTTATATCATTTGTAGTTGACATCCTTGTACATTTTGACATTCATTTTTGAGATATATGAAATGCAACGATGATTTATGATGATATAGATGTTTCTATATCTTTATATGTATGATGTGTATGATATGAGAGTCTCATGATTATGATATATATATACATGATTTATGAGATGAAATCCGTTTGATGAATGAATGTATATGTTTATGATGTATGCTTTGATTTTATGATTTTCTAATGCAAAAATATATGAAAAATGTATGAAATGATCTTTTTGTGAATGTCAAAATATACTCAGTCATGTTTTTGAAAAGATACAAATCATTTGATTCTTTGCCAGATTTTTTGGAAAATTTATGAATGCAAAATGCAGTTTCTAACATGAATGTAATCTAGACTAACCATACAGGACATCCATACAATATTGCCATTTGGAGAGCTTATTCATGCTTTTTGTATCATCATAGAGCTTTGAAATGTTGAAAGTTAATACAAGCATCAAAGGGTATGTTAGCACCTGTGATGACCTGAGTATTTCTTTCATGATTTTTGATATAGCAAGTTAATACAAGCATCTAGGTATAATTGAACGGAGATGACCTAAGTATTGCTTGCATAAACAGACAAGAGTTAACCCGTTTCCCATGCAAATTCTGAAATGTCATCCATGATACGTAGTAGAGCATGTCTCGCGACCAATTTGCATAGTACTAATGATTTCCTCGCAAATAGTAGACAAATAAAAATCATACTCCTTCCTTGCTTCTCTAGTTCAGTACATCATCGAATCGCTCCAGAGATATGATAGAAAAATCAAACAACCATTCAAATCTTGCCTAAAATATTTCAAACATTTATTCAGATTAAGATCATCCAATTTTGGTTATCATCATTGATGTTATCATTTCAATAGTCATTTAAATCATGTTGTTTTAATGTTAATTGGCATTGAATAAGCATTTTGTGGTTGATTTGATACGACCATGTTTGTTATGTTTTGACAAACTGTTTTATGTCTGTTTGTAATGTTTCGAAAATGCCCCTCTCTTGTTTGTTCAGTGTATGATGCATTATAGGTTTCTGCGTTTTTCCCCCTAGTGTAAACACAACCTAAAGAGTATGGATATGTACAAATTTCATCAAGCCATGATGAAAAATAAATATCCCTGTCATATGATATGGATATGAAAGATATATACAGATGATAGATATGGATGGATGATGCCAAAAATGAAAACAAGACATAAATTAATAAATGGAGGAGCCTATTTTGATCACAAGTAGCGCTTGTTTACCAGGTTTTCACCATTTGTTTTTATTGCACTTTTTCAGGATTTTTCTATTATTATTTTTTTTGATTTTTTCAGGACTTTTTATGATTTTTTTTTATTTTTTAGGACTTTTTATGATTTTTATTTTTATTTTTTAGGACTTTTTATGATTTTTATGATTTTTTCAGGACTTTTTAGACATAGAACTTCTTCAGATGAATACTATTGATTGGTTCTTCAAACAGGTCCCCTTCTGACGTGGATAACTGATATGCACTAGAACCGTATGCTGCAATAATGACAAATGGACCAAGCTAGTTAGGTTCAAATTTCTCTTTCTTTTCTCTGTCTTGCTGATTACGTGGATTTTCTCTCAAGACTAAGTCACCCACTTGAAATGTCCATGGTTTAACTCTGTGATTGTAACTACGAGACATAATCTGTTGATAACCCTTCAAATGATCAGCTGCATGTTGACGTCTTTCATCTAGCAGTTCTAGCTCTTGGAGGCGAGAAACTCTGTAGTTTTCATCACTTATCAATCCCTTGAGTGAGACCCTAAGCGAAGGTATTTCAACTTCTAGTGGTAAGATTGCTTCTGCTCCATAGACCAAAGCATATGGTGTAGCTCCTGTTGGTGTGTGAATGCTTGTTCTGTATGCCCACAAAGCTGGATTTAATTGGACATGCCAATCACGTTCGACATCATTTATTGTCTTCTTCAAGATCTTCAAAATTGTTTTGTTGGAAGCTTATGCTTGACCATTACCCTGTGGATAGTAAGGTGTAGAGAACCTGTGTTGGATGTGAAATCTTTCACAAAGTTCATCCACATCTTGATTCTTGAAAGGCCTTCCATTATCAGTGACAATAGAATTAGGAATTCCATATCGACAGATAATATAATTCAGGATAAACGAAGATATTTGTTTCCCAGTCACTGTTGTTAAAGGAACAACTTCAATCCATTTTGTAAAATACTCTGTAGCTGTGATGATTAATTTATGCCCATTTGACGATGAAGGATGAATTTTTCCAACAAGATCAAGTCCCCACTGAGAAAAAGGCCATGTTAGAGTGAAAGATTGCAGTTCTTGTGCAGGTGCATGAATAATATTCCCATGGATCTGGCATTTAGAACACTTTTTGACGAAAGTAAAAGAATCTTTCTCCATGGTAGGCCAATAATATCCCATTCTGACAAGTTTCTTGGCTAAGGTCAAACCACTCGAATGAGTTCCACAAATATTAGAATGAACCTCTTGTAAGGCTTTTTCAGATTCATCACGTTCAAGACATCTAAGGAGTGTACCATTAAGACCACGTTGATAAAGGATATTGGCAATTAAGGTATAACGGGATGATTGACGTATGAAGTTCCTTTTTTGGTTGCGAGATAAATCCGGAGGTAAGATGTTATCTTTGAGGTAGGTATAAGTCTTTCCATATAAAGTTGAATCAGAACTGGTTAAATGACATATGACTTGGGTTTCAAGATTATCATAGGTGGGAGAAAACAATTGTTCCACCAAGAATTCATACTTAGTTTGATCTTCGGATATTTGTAATAAGGAAGCAATGGTAGCCATTGCATCTGCAACTTTATTATCAATCCTTGATATTTGTGAAAACTTGATTGACACAAAATACTTTTTATAATGATCCACCATATTCTTGTAAGGTATCAACTTATCATCTTTGGTTTGATAGTCATCATTTATTTGATTAATGACAAGTTGTCAATCACCATAGACCTGGAGCTCTGCAATCCGCCATTCCAATGCTATTTTTAATCCTATGAGCAATGCCTCATATTCAACTATGTTATTTGTGCAAGGGAACATCAATCGATATGATCGTGAGATGGTATGTCCTTCAGGTGTAACAAAGAGAATCCCTGCCCCCGAGCCATATTGTGTATAAGATCCATCAAAGTACAATGTCCATGATTTCTGAATTGTTGCTGTGAAGACATCTGCATCAGGAAACTCAATATGCATTGGATTTTCTTCGTGTAAAGGTGCTTCAACCAACTGATCTGCAATGACCTGTCCTTTAATAGATTTTCGATCTACATAGTGAATGTCAAATTCACTTAAGATCATTACCCATTTTGCCAGTTCTCCTTGTTAAAGTAGCTCTGCTTAATAGGTATTTTAATGGATCAATCTTTGTTATCAGCTTAACTGTATGAGCCAACATATAATGTCATAACTTTTGAGAAGCAAACACTACTGCAAGGAAAGCTTTTTCAATGAAACTGTAGTTTAACTCATGTCTTGTTAAAGTTCTGCTGATATAATATATGGCCCTTTCCTTACCTGTAGAATCTTCTTGTGCTAGCAATGCTCCCAAAGATACTTCTGTTGCTGAAATATACAGTATGAGTGGCTCTCCTGGAATAGGTGGAATTAAAACTGGTGGATGCGTAAGATATTGTTTGATATGATTGAATGCTGCTTCACATTTGTCATCCCATTTGAATGGGACATTTTTATGCAATAAATGTGTAAATGGAAAACTTTTGTCTGCCAGTTGAGCTATAAACCTCCTGATGGATTATAGTCATCCTTGCAGTGATCAGAGTTGACTAATATTTCATGGTGGCAGCATGTCCATTGTAGCTTTAACTTTTCTTGGATCAACCTCTATGCCTTTTTTTGAAACAATGTATCCCAGGAGTTTTCGGATGCCAACACCGAGACACATTTCTTTGGATTTAGTCGGACAAATGTATAAGGAATTTTGATAAAATTTCCAGGTGTTCTTCTCGTGTATGAGATTTGGCAAGTCATCAACGTAATCTTCCATGAATGTATGCATCATGTCATGAAAAATTGTTGTCATTGCTCTTTGATAAGTGGCTCCAACATTCTTTAACCCAAATGGCATTACATTCCAGCAATAGGTACCCCAAGGGCATGTAAACGCTGTTTTATCTTGATCTTCTGGTGCAATTTTTATCTGGTTGTATCCTGAAAATCCATCCATTAATGAATACATCGCATGGCCAGCAGTTAAATCAACAATCATATCTATGTTGGGCAAAGGAAAGTCATCTTTGGGACAAGCCTTATTTAAATCTCTGAAATCTGTACAAACTCTGATCCTTCCATCTGGCTTTGAAATAGGTACAATATTGGAAATCCATTCGGCATAATCAATAGTTTGAATGAATCCAACATCTAAAGGCTTCTTTAATTCTTCTTTGACCAATAATGCAACATGGGGATGCATTTTTCTGAGCTTTTGCTTTACAGGTTTTGCCCCTGCCTTGATAGATAAATGATGCATTATCAGATTAGGATCCAACCCTGGCATATCAGCATATGACCAAGCAAAATTATTTGATTCTCCTTCAAGAATTCCATGAATTTCAGGACTTCTTCAACTATTAATGATGCTGCAAGTTGCAAAACTTTTGGCTGCTCTGTTGTACTTATGTTGATTGATTCTGTTGGTTCGATCAAATTAGAAGATCTTTCATGATAATAATTGGGAAGAGTGTCAATTTTCTCATCCTTCAGTGCCTCAGAAAGGTTTTCACTATCAGATTCGCTCTTTATTTTTCTCTTGTTTTGATCTATCACTACCATTGTTCGGTTTTCACCAATAGATCCATTTTTTACTTCATTTATTTTGCAGCTAAAAGACTTGACACCCTCCTTATCAAAATCATGAGTTGGAAATTCTTGAATGAAACAATTGTTTTCTTCATTTGAGGAACAAAGGAAATTTATAATATCCTCATCATCATGGAATGTAGGAATGTGGATAGGTGCATCAATGTCCCAATCAATAAGTTCTGGATAAACTAAAGGCATAGGATCATTAGGTTGGGAAAGGTCTTGAATTGTCAAAGTCATGATATGGTTATCATCGTCATGGTAGACAAGATCTATGATGGTATTCTCCTGTTGATTGTCAATCTCGTTAGAATTTGATTCTTCCTCACTTGAGTCATGATCGCTTTGTAAAACAAAATCAAATGGAGGCCTTGAACCTTCTCCTTGTATGAGAACAGGTGTATATTTGTGTATGGTATCAAATTGTTTGTCTCTCCAAAATTCATCATTATAAATGGTGTCCCATTCATATTCATTAGAATCAGTATCTGAACTATTTTGCAATTGGAAAACTGATTCATGAGGTTTATTTGACACTGATCCTCCTTCATAAGTTGATTGTGTTTGCTGTGAAGTAGAGTCTTCTTTATCTTTACCATATCCAAGTCCTGTTTTATCACTTCAATGCTTTGAAATAGGTTGAATTGGTTCCACGATTCCTTCTCTTCTTTTTCCTATAGGACCATTCCCTTCATAGCCCATTTTTTGCATGATAGCGTACCCCTTACCATATTGTTCTTTAGGCAACTTAATGTGCAAGAGAGATTCATCTTCATCTTTGTATAGCCAATTTAGGATGTCCCTATCTTCAACTTCTTCTTTAGTGGTGTTAGCTCTAATGAATTTTCCATCAAACTTTGTGATTGGCACAGAAGCTTGAGATGTAGAAGCTGTTGCAATCTTTTGATTTAATAAGGTAGGCTGCCCATGTGACCTCGGAGGAGGTAAGGTAGAGAGAGATAGTGAATATTCACCTACCCCTTTGTCTTTAAACTTCAGCTTAGTATCAAGATTCTTTGTCAATTCTTGCAATTGGCTTTGTAGATTGGAAGAAGAAACAACAAGAGCTTCCCTATTGTGTGGCACAAAGACATCTTGAGTTACTCGAAGATTTGAACAAGTTTGGGTACTATTGTAATCAGCTTGTATAGTTATTTCTTGTCCATCATATGGAAACTTGATACATTGATGATACGTTGATGGCACTGCTTGCATATCATGAATCCATGGACGACCCAAAAGTATGTTATAAGAAAGATCCTGATCTAGAACTTGACAAAATGTGTTCTTCACAACAGGTCCCACTCTGATAGGTAGCAATATTAATCCTTTAGAAGCTCTTTCTTCATCATCATATGCCTTGATAATTATCTTCCTTCGTGGATCAATTTCATTTTCTAATATTCCTAAGGCATTTATTAACTTTAAGGTACAAATATTCAAACCGACTCCTCCATCTATTAAGACATGTCTAATTCAGTGTTTATGGATCATGACTTCAAGATAGAGCGAGGAATTATGTGGATGTGTCATAGAGGAATCATCTTTATCGGAAAATGAAAGACAAGTAGGGGAAGACAAATGTCCCACCATGGCTTGAAATCTATTTACATCCAGATCAGTGTCAACAATTGTGTTGACAAGAGCTTCTTCTAAAATATTCTTATGTATGGGAGATATTTTAAGAAGTTCAAGAATGGAAATTTGAGCTGATGTTTTTCTCAGTTGATCAACCAGATTATACTGACTTGGAGGAGAAATAGTTGTTTTAGATGAACTTCCTTTTAGAACAACCTTTGCTTGTCCTCTTGTTGTCACATTAACCTATTGATATTCTTGTTTTCCCTTAATTTTGATAACATTAACCCGTTGATCATCTGCGTAGATGTGACGGATGATATTGTCTTCAACATTGTGTATGTTTTTGGTTTTTGTATCCGATGTTTCCCCCTTTTGATAGTTTGGTAAAGGGTCTTTAAATGCTTGATGTTCATCATTGTTATGATGTCCCTCAATTGTAATGGTACCATTGTCAATTAAATCTTGTACTAGATTTTTCAAAGCTTGACAGTTGTTCATTCTATGACCCTTACATTGATGATAATTGCAATAATACGAGTCATTCCATGATGGGGGTTTGACTCGTGGCTCATAATCTCTTTATGGTGGTAAGGTGATAACCTTATTATCAAGAAGCTCCTTGAGAGCAGATTCAAGAGATTGAACCAAAGCAGTAAAACTCCGTCGATTTGAAAAGAATGGAGGTCTGGACGGATTCGATGGTTGGGTATTGCCAAAATTATTATTGAAATTACCACGATTCTGATTAGTATTTTGATTGGTCATGTTTTCTTGCTTGGAGGTTTGCCCTTGTTGATTGTTGTTTCCTTGTTGAGTGGTATTTGCTTGTTGATTGTTTCGAGGAGCATTTGATAGATTGAAGACAGATGGTCTAGTTCATAGATTATTTGCATCCACTATGCCATCATTGACAACATTTTTGTTTCTGTTCCAAAACCTTGTTTTATCGGTGTTGTTTTGATTTGATGTACTTGGATTATCAAGTTTTATCACTCCCCTTTTAACCAAGGCCCCTTCAATAGTGATTGCGTTTTCAATCAATTTTTCAAAATTATGAGGACAATGAAGGTTAAGCCTATAGCTTAATTCTTGATCAAGGCTATTGATAAAGATATCCATCTTTTCCTTTTCAGGAATAGGACGAGAATATCGTGCAAATAACCTTCTCCACCTTTGCAAGAACGTAGTGAAGGGTTCTCCTACTTTTTGTTTGACTTTACAAAGATCAAGCATTGTTATTTGGTGTTGAATGTTGTAGGAGTATTGTGATATAAATTGATTTATTAACTCCTCAAAATTTTTGATGGGTGGAGTGATCTTAGAAAGCCACTCCATGGATTGTACACCTAGACTTCATGGAAACAATCGCATTAAGTATGTATCGTCATAGGCGAATTCTAGACTCATATTTCGGAAATCCCTCACATGGTCAATGGGATCAGTTTTTCCATTATACCTATCATACTTAGGGATTTCACAATGTTTTGGAAATGGGATCATTTGAAGACTCCTATCAAATGGATAAGGAGATATGTCCTCTAAAACATATTTCTTTGTTGTACCCCCTTGCATTTCTTTTATTTGCCCTTGTAATTCTTTTATCTGTTGATTAAGAGCACTAAATTCATTAGGAGAAGTTTCGGGACTTTTTTTAATCCCTTCTATGTAAAAATTGTAAGGTAACTTAGCTCCTTGATTAGCCAATGAAAGAAAGTATCTTTCTTTGTTTCGTTCTAAAATCTTTTCCATAAAAGTATGGAATTGAGGATCTTGTTCTGCTTCTTGAAGCTTTTCGTCTGTTAATTCATCAAGATTAAATGTTTCCTCTTCTTTTTCATTACGGTCACCCATTTTACTTGTAGTGGTTTCTCCCTCGTCTTTTTCCATTTGTTTTTGAGATCTCGTGAAGACAGGCATAGGTTTTGTTCCAAGTTCTACTTGCTTTTGATCAAAAGAATGAAATAGTGCAATTTTCGTGATAGATATTGAAAGTCAGGATAGAATGAAGATTCTATGACTTACATAAAATTTCTAATCTTTAGCTTGTGTTGTTCCCTAAGTGAAAGGATGAAAATCCTGTTAGAGGGAATGCAAGCAAAAGATCAAGAAAGGGATGGTTTTTGCACTTTATGAAGTTTTGATCATAGCTTTGTAAAAGAATGGATTTTGTGATAGATGCCTAATGTATTCTAAGTTCTCTATTGCAAAATTTGATTTGGATGAGTAGAATATTCAATTGCAGGTTGGGGAATATAACAGAAGTGAATGTGTTGACTATGGTTATGTCTTTGAGAAAAGGGCTCTTCTTTGAAAGTAAGCTTGTGAATACAAAGGTTCTATGGCATAATCATCTGAAAGACCTCTAACACAATCATGATATCTATGAAGAAAGGTTCTATATTTAAGTAAAACTTTTCGGCTTTGATACAAGAATCATTGCTTCTTCAATAGTTTCTTGTGGTTGAGGGGTTTCTTTGGCTTCTTAATCCTTTTGAAAACTGATTTCTTTACAAACGTTGTGGATTTCCAATCTCATAACATGAGATTAATCAATGTGATAGTGAGTGTTTTGGATGATCTTATCTGAATTAGTGTATTAAAAACACATCAAACAAGTTGTAAAATGGTTGTCTTAAGTCCTATGCTAAACATCAAGTGTATAATCAAAATGTTGTTCAAAAATTGTTTTAATGAGTTTTACACATGATAAGCACTTCAAACAGACTCACTCTTAGTTCTCAAGTAGGTCATCATAGTAATCAATAGCCCACATCTTAGAACTGCGTCGACTCACACAGCCGTGTCACCCCCGAAAGGGCACCCGTGTTTTTGTCTTTTCCAGGTGCGTACTCAAAGTGACGAAAGTGGATACCGAATCCCCTGAGCAAACAATCTGTGGCAGTTATATGGTGAGTATCTTGGGGGTAGATTCTTCCCTCCCTTGCACTGTGATTAATATGATGTTCGGAAACTGACAAGTTAGATACTACACTAGGTTCTTAGTAAGGGTTTCCGTTCGGTGCGGCAAATGATAAACTCCCTCGAGAGACCTCCCTACCTTTAGAACAAAGGCTTTGGGGATGGTTATCAATGCACACTACCATCGAATGGGATTTTCATCAACCATCCACATTTGATTAAAGTGGGTTGGAAAACTTGGCTTTAGTTGTTCCCACTTAGGTCGTTCCTGTAGGGTGAGTACTTTTTCCCACTACGGCAGGCCTTCTAAAGGGTGCTAATAAAACAGGAAATTGCATAAATGGAAATAGGTGAGTTTGGCATTTTGATCACCCAGTTAAGGGGAGAGCATAGGCCTATCACCAAAAACAAAGCAATCATGGATTTATCTTAAGCCAAAGATAAAGATTTTCTATACTAAGTGAAAATGTTGCTTCACATAAACAGAAAATTCTTTTTAACCCAAAATAAAATATACATTGTCTACCCTAGGATTGCTTCATTTTGCTTTAGGTGTCTACCCTAGGATTGCTTCTTTTTGCTTTATGTGTCTACCCTAGGATTGCTTTATTTTACTTTTAAAACTACTAACTGTTCGTGGTTGCGTCAGATTCAGTTAAACTGTTTTGAACTTACAGATTACAAATTTATGATATTCTAAAATTTGCACTATAACAGACATTAAGGGCGCTGTAGAAATTATCATAGGCGCTGCAAAAGTTGTTATGAGCACTGCAGAAGTTATCAAATGCGCTGCAAAAGTCCTCACGGGCACTGCAAAAGTCCTCACGGGCGCTGCAAAATCTTTCACGGGCGCCGCAAAATATTTTACGGGCGCTGCAAAAGTTCTCAAATGCGCTGAACTGGGTGTGAAGTTTTGGAGACGTGTTCCTTACGCTAATCCGTTGTTTTTGTCTGTAACCTGTCACATAAATCTCTAAAAAGTTGTGAGAAACAGGGGCAAGAGCCCCACGGTGGGCGCCAAAAATGTGTATGTTAATATGAGTTATCTAAATAGATTAAACAAAACACAAAATGAAACATTAAACTAAAGAAAACTAAATAAATTGAATTCAAATGAAACAAATAGAGTTTCTTCAGAGTCGTTTCATTTACCTCTATCTCCAAGGATTTGTTTTGGAAACTGTTGCTCTCAGATTGTGTAAGCAAAGCTTCTCCAAATGGCAACCTGTAGAACAAGTATGCAAAAAGAAAAATGCTTCTCTATCCTATATGTTGGTGGAGTGAAATTGCTGATACGGATTTGGATAGGGGCTGTGGATTATGCACAGGGGCTGTAAACAAAAGATATCATGATTCTATGCTACTATTGCTATGCTATGAAAATACTGTGAATATTATGAATGCTATGAATGCTATGAATGCTTATACTACTTGCAATTTGACTATAATTTTCCTGCTTAAAAACTTGTATATGATTTGGAGTACCCGACAGTCATATTTATAGATTTTCTCAGGGAAAATCCTGGCTGGCAAGAATCTACGGCTGTGAGATTGTCTGGTAGAATTGAAAGGTGAGAGATGGAGAGGTTGAGAAGAAGATGGAAGAGGTTGAGAGGTTGAGAGGTTGGAGAGAAGGATGGATTCCTGTCTTCAAACCACGGGAACAAGCCTGCACAGAAACAGAGAAAATTAAATTTTCTGTTTGGGTAGTTTGTTTCACAGGTGTTGAAGATAATCCCCAAATTAAATAAATAAATAAATTTATTTAATTTCATGAGTTTGATTTTTGATTTTTGCACTATAGAAGTTTTAATTAAATATTTTAGAATATTTAATTATAATGTGACTTTAGAAGAATATGAAATATTAGAAGAATTAATTAAATATTTTAGAAATATTTAATTATGAATAGATATTTGAAGAATTTGAAATGGTTTAAGAATTAATTAAATATTAAAATCGAATTAGAGGAATTAATTAAATATTTGAAATATTTAATTATAAATAATATTTAGAAGATTTTAAAAGAAGAATATTTTAATTTTTATTTGAATAAAATATTCAAACTAAGATTATATGATAATTAATATAAATAAACCATAATGTTTATTTAATTAATTAAGAAATGAATACGAAAAGATGATTAAATAAACTTATTTATTTAATCGAAATGAAATAATGAACAATATAAATAAATTATTTAAATTTATTTATACATAGATAGAATTCAGAGATTTAATTAAATATTAAAAATATTTAATTAATTACCAGACAATGTGATGTGACCATTTTTAGGTGTATACACATATGTATATATATATATGTATATATATATATATATATGTGCATACAAATGCACATGTATGTATATGTCAATATGAATATACATATATATCAATGTGTATGTACATATAGATCAATGTGTATCTACATGTATATAAATGTATCTACATATATATCAATTGATGTGTATTTATATGTATATATATGTATCTACATATATGAATATGCATCTACATATATATCAATGCGTATGTACATGTATATATATGCATCTATATATATATTAATGTGTAGACACTTAAAAATGACCTAGGCTTGCAAGTTTCATTTTTACCACTTTCGTCCTAGCATAATTATGACATTTAATTATGTCCTTGGTCCACATTCGACTATTAATTAAATAATTCATAATTATTTAATTAATTCATGTCCTTTTATTCTTCATGATTATTAAATAAATAAATTCTATTTATTTATTAAATACGTCATTAATTCTCTAAGTTTCCCTATAATTAAATAAATTTCTAAATTTCGCCAGCGCCGCCGGTCACGTTAAAAAGTTTACCAGGCGCACTGCAGTTTATAGGGGGTCGTGCTACCCGATTCCTGCAGTCTAAAATAAAAAATAAAAATAAAAATAAATTTCTAAATTTGTTTAATTATCCTTATTCATTAATTCTTCCTGATTATTAAATAAATGAATTACATTTATTTATTTAATATGTCACTAGTTGTCTTAATTAAATAAATTGATTAATTTATTTAATTAATTAATCTTATCTACTAAATTAAATAATTATATTTAATTATTTAATTGTCAAAATTAATATTCTTCTCATTTTAAATAATTAAAATATTTAAAATGTCATCTCATTCTTAACTGTCAGTCCATTTTGGTAAATAATCTGAAAAAGATTATTTATTATCTCACAAAATCATTATTTTGAATTAATTTAATTCAAAATGGTAACTAATCTTCCAAAAATCAAGTAATCGGGCAGATTCTTGATTTTCCAAATCTGATCTTTAGTCCAACTCTTATCTTCTTGATTTTTCGAATCTTACAAATCAGGCAGTCTTTATCTTCTTGATTTTCAAAAATCTTTATTTTCTAATTAATTTATCTCATTTATTCTCCACCGCCGATTTGATTATCTGAGATATTATCTTGACCATTCAATTAATGAATTTTCCCTAACCCTAATTAGGGATTCTCAGATTTAATCTTGTCCGCTGATTTTAGGTCTTTGTCAAAAGTCAATCTCACTCGTCCATTCAAAATGGCATTTTCTATAAAATGTCATTTTCCTCTCACTTTTCGATTACACACATACACACAAGTAGACATATTATAGGCACATTGCATATTTACTCATTGGCACACTTAGGCTTCTCATTACAATTATAGTCTTTTTATTTGATCAAATCTTAACATTGTTTAGGCATAGACATTGTCAATCATAGGCATTTAGGCATAGGCTTTAGACATTTTATGCAAATCCTTCAAAGCTTGGTGTAGGACATAGGCATACATTTGCAGATTGCTCGCATGACGAATCTGAGGGCAAAGCATCATCCAGCAAGTAAGAAGGTACTATGGAGGTAATCATGGAGAACTCGATTTACAGGTATAACTATTTATTATTTAAATTCCTTTGTACTCGATAGGTCTTTGGGTTTTTGTCTTTTATATTGATTTGGTTGATCTAATCTAAACCTTGGAAATTACCCTCAGTTACATTAGTGAACCTGATGTGAATCGAACACGCAACCTTCTGATTGTCAAAGGCTAGACATTAAAACAATGTGCTTGCATTTTTAGTAGTGTAACTCACATTTTATTTTTGGTGCAATTAAAACGAACCTTTTTTTTCTATGTCTGAATGTGTTTGTAAAATGATAGGGGAGTATGCTCTCACCTTGTGAAAACTTGGTGATCAAAAACCTAGACTCGTTTTTATCTGTTCTTACCTGACGATTTGGTATATCGGAGTATCCTCTCCCCTTGTACTTTCGGGCGATCCTGGGTGTAAGAGAAACGGTTACCAACTCTTGAAATTGGGCCTACTTGGGGATTTCATCACCCCAACGTGACTCAAACTAGCAATGGAGCTAAGGCCAAGCTACCCCCGACCAGTATATAAATGTAAATCTTAAGGGAAAACCTAAGATTGTGAGTGCGGATGTGTCATACGGACGGAGTTGTACTCCCTTAAACCCTGTTGAGTTTAACCTCTTCAAGCTGGAGTGCCACCTTAATGGTGATTAATCTCTTGCCCCATGTATGGCCACTCGAACAGGGGTCCTGAACTAAAAACTTTTGTGTAGTAAGCCAAAAACCTTCTATTTGCTAGCGCAGCACCGGTCGGTGTGAAGGCATCCACACTTTCGTAGTTTGTAGTAGAGGTGATCAACTCGCCATGGGAGTTTCATGGGGGTTGGAAGCTTGGTTGGCCTAAGAAGAGAGTGCATTGTAAGGGGGAGCCCGTGCAGCCAAGCTTCTGAATTCACATGCTACAGATATGCGGTTGGGGAAACCTGCGTGGAATCTAGCGAATACTGTCATGGCCTAACCTAGGATTGTGCTTATCTGATGTGTGTTTGCTTATATTTAAAACACTGTGCTTGTCAAGTGATTTCTGTACTTATCACATTTATAGCTCCAAACAAAACGCTCAATATCAAACAGATCAAATTTTCCATAAAAAATGACAAAACAAAAACTCTTTTTTTACAAACTGTGTCGCATTTGTCAAACCGCATTTAACTTTCTGAATCGCAATCACTCTGTTAAATTGAATTTGACCTTTCAAAAACTGCATATTCATGCGTCGTGATGCAACTGACTGTCATTGAGTCACATCTGTTAAACCGAGTCGTATTTGTCTGATTCTGAGTCGCATTTGCTCAACCTGAGCCGCATTCGCAAAACTGAGATGCAACTGACTGTCATTAAGTCGTATCTGCTAAATAGAGTCGCATTTGTCTGATTTCGAGTCGCATTTTCTCAACTTGAGCCACACTCACAAAACCGAGAAGTAATTGAAAACTCAAACGACGCATTTTCCTGTCACAATTGAAAACTTCATACAAAGTCAAATCCAAAGTCTTCATCTTGTCAATAGTTTGTCAAACACTATTTCTAAGAATATTCTGTTAGAAACCAAGTTTTGAAATTGCTCAAATTCTTGACCATTAGTTTGCATTCATCACCATAGGTTTCATCCTTCATTTTTTTTTAGTTGCATACATTCGGCATTAGGTTATCCCTAGGTTCACATTTTGCATCCTTAGGATTAGGTAAATCTCAGCACAATTTGCAACATCATTGCTTTCAAAACTAGGCTCTTTTGGACTAAGTTATCAAACCTATTTTTCAGTCATTGTCCTCTTTTGTGGGATTTTCCAACTCAAAAGTCTAGTTAGGAAAATTCACTAGTCATTTCGAGCTTGTCACCTTGTCATTTTCAACAAAGTCCTCTAGTAACCAAAATTGAAAACAAAGTTTGAGCTTAGAAGTGCTTAGGTACCCTTGTATTAAATTGCATTTTAAGTCTTCACATTGCATATCCTATTCACAAAAATCCAAAAACATTAGTCATCCTAGTCGTCATTTGGAATTTAGACCTTGCATAGTGTCATCACTGCATTTAGTTGTCATTCCTTTTCATTTGAGCAATCTCATTTATGGTGGAAACTAGACTTCAAAAACAACAAAGACAAATGGCAAAGTTTCAGCAAGACCCCACATCCATTGTCAACAATCCAACGTATGACCCAGACTGGACCTTTGACGATCCATTTGGAAATACAAACAATCAACCTCTAACGATGACACCACCCTCATCAAATAGTCCATTTGAACCATTCTTGCGTAAAGATGAGTATGGTCAAATACTCGAAGAAAACTTAGAGGTAGCAGTACAAGACCTAGAGGCCTCTAAATTTGTTGAAACAATGGTCCTTTACGACAGAGACAGATACTTGGCCATACTCTTGAGTCAAGGAGCCAAATTACCCCAAGGATTTGACATTACCACAATACAATCAACACCTCTAGACCCTAATGAAAACAACATGCGTAACATGTCACACAGTGGTCAACCTACAAACACTACGAGCAATACCTTCTTTGACACCACAACGACAGTGCATGCTACCTCCAACATCCCAAACACCTCCAACACAATAAATACTACATCTATTTGAGGATAACAATCGTCCACAATGCCCACAATATGCACGACACTATCGCAATCGGCTGGAACCACTCTTGGCTCCTTAGCAATATGGGAAAGTTACTCCAATCCTCTCTTTACCACTACGATAAATGCCATGGGGGCATCATCAAGTCACAACAATCCCCCCTTGACAGCTACATGTACTACCATGAGTACACCTTCGACATATCCACTCAGTGGTATTTCACAAAATCCTTTGGGAGGGGGCAAGGGACGCATTTTTATCCAAGGACAACAACCAAACGTTAACACAACAACACAGTCACATGTCATTGCCTCCCAAGGTACAAATACAAACATTCCCCTTGTGCAAACCCAACAATTCGCACAAGGTGGCCAAGTAACACAACCCATGGAATCATTAACACATCATAACATTCATGGTCATCACATTCCCCAAATAATGACACACATGGCTAGGGGACACATCCCAACCTACTCATCTAACGTTCATACTCACCAACACACACCCAATCATAACTTTCAATATCAACAACACGTCAATCCACACACGTCATACATATCACAACAATTCATGCTGCCACAATACACCAATATTCATGCACAAAAAATGGGAACCCATGGTGTACCAAGCAATCTGACGTACAGAAACACAAATAATCCTGTTATGGATGACCTCCAAACAAGACTGATGGGGGTAGAAAAAACTATTCAAAACATATACATTTCAGGCAAGAAATCGGAAATATCATATGACCTAAATGTATACCCATTTGACATGAGCTTATACATGCCTCCATTTCCTCTGGGATATGTGTCACCCAATTTCACAAAATACAGAGGCAAGACAAACCCCATTGAACATGTTCGCGAATTTGCAACCAATTGTATGGACATCGCCTATGAACAAACATACTTAATGAGACTTTTTTCTAAAATTCTGGCGGGTCCTGCCCTTGAATGATTTTCCACGCAAAAGGATATCCAGACATGGGATGAGCTTAAACGAAAATTCATAAAAAATTACGCATACAACATCGACATGGATACTTCTATCACTAGCTTGTGCACTCTCATGCAAGAGGATGCTGGAGAGACATTTATCCCATTTTTTGAAAAATGGAGAAGCCTTGCTAGTCGATGTCACATTGACATCCCCGAAAGGGAGAAAGTCGACATGTTTGTCCAAACACTTCTGGGGCCTCTAAAATATGCATTACAAATACATTGTTGCACAAACTTCACAGATTTAGTCGAAAAAGGGGTCCAGATTGAGAAAGCCCTTATTGCAAAGGGAGAATTACGATATGGTTCCAAAAACACAAATGTCAATCCAACCACCGACAAGAATAAATATTGGATAAAAAAATAAACACGTTACAAATGACGGTGTTGTTGACGCCAAGACTGCAAACATTGTGGGTCCTGTACTAGCCCTAAAAGGGGTTCAACAACAAAACAAACCAACAACGACATCGACACCCCCAACTAATGTCACTTCAAACAATCAAAACGGTCAAAATAATTTGGGACAGTACCGTCAGACGAGACAATTTCCTAAAGGTCGCACATACACTTCTTTGGGTGAACCCATTGAAGAAGTCCTTAAGAAATGTCTCCAGAATGGGGTCATTACACTCCAAGAACAAAAACCGTATGACCTAGGACAATTCAAACCAACATGGTGGAATGACAATGCATTTTGTGAATACCATCGAGCAAAAGGACATACAACCTCTAACTGTCGACAATTGAAAAACCTAATACAAGATCTTATCGAAAGTCGAGTCATTGAAGTAGGGGGATCTCAATTTGCCTCCAATTCAGATCATACTATCCATAAGAATTCAATGCAGGACCATGGTTCTCATAAGGCTTCCACGTCAGGTCCACAGATGCACAATAATCAAGCTAACTTCTCCCGAGTCAAGTACGACTATTCTAGTGGACCTATTATAAACAATGTCCGAACTGACAATGAATACATCAATACCATTACGGTCAGGAGAGCACCCCAATGTAACACTACTACTCGCAGTGGCAAGGTTACCATAGCTGGTTTGCCTCCTACTAGACAACCCAAAATAACCATACCTGGCCCATCTGCTAAACAACCAGAACCTGTCCCGACCATAAAGCAATGGAAACCCAAAAGTCAATTAACCTCATTGACCAGCTAGGAAAGACTCCTACACAAATCTCTATACTTGAGCTACTTCGTATATCTCCCGCACACAAAGATATCCTAGATAAAACGTTGCTTGAGTCGTCAGTCCCCAAGGACATCGAAATCAATCAATTTGAAACCATGGTGGGATATCTCACTACGCCTCACCACGTCACCTTCTCGGATCAAGATTACTCATCACCTAAAACCAACCACAATGATGCATTGCACATAGAAAATTTTTTCCACAAGCACAAAGTTAGATGAGTTTTAGTAGATGGCGGAGCAGGATTGAACATATGCTCCCTCAAACTAGTTAAGGCTCTAGGGTTCTCTGATGCGTGCGTAGACCCAACAAAGAGTATAGTGATCAAAGCATACGATGATGAGGAATGCTCTTCATGGGGCGTTATCTCTCTCCCTATCATAGTGGGACCAGTCATTGTGGACACAACCTGCCAGGTCCTGGATTTGGAGCTACCATATAACATCTTGCTTGGTCGTCCATGGATTCATGCCTTAAAAGCCGTTCCGTCCACATATCACCAATGCCTAAAGTTTCTATTTAACGGCACAGAAATAACCATATACGGAGACCCCGACCCCTTCCAATATTGTACCAACCTAAGGGGTATTTCTAAAAATTGAGTGCCTATTAATCGGGAAGCACTTGGCTCCTTGTCATCCAAATACATTGATCCATCCACACTCACATCATTTTCCGCATCCGCTCCATCCACGTCTTTCGCCACACCACCGCCTCTTTCAAACCCTAAGACTAAATCCACTGTCAAAATCTAGGACCTCGGCTGCAGAGAATTCAAACTAAATATAGTATACAACATAACAACAATATCCAAGTCTCCAAAGATGTATGGTCGGCCATGTTTCAGAATGGAACCCAAGGAAACTTTTAAAGTTCCACCGAAAACAGTTTTTATCAAGTGGGGAGACATGAGTAATGAAGACCTTGCTGACATTACATGATGGATCTATAAGGATACTGTCGCACTACCCCCATTACTAGTTCAAAAGTATGGCAAGGGTTATGACATAATGAAGGCTAAAGGCTACGATGGTACTAGTGGCCTAGGAAGAAATAAAACTGGCCGAAGGGAACCCATAGAAACTTTTCAAATTCTGAAGTATCTTGGATTAGGGTTTGGATCACCCGACAATGACGATCGATGTATCATTAGACTTTCGAGTGAGCGAGTACATGCTTTGAAAAGTGTTGAGACCACTAAGGAAACCCTCACTGAAACTGACTCCCAAGAGTGGGAATTTGGCTCAGAACGATCCCTAAGTGATTGTTGTCTTGATGATTTGTTTGTCGAACCAGGGAAAATGACCTCCGAACAACAGTTTTGGAAAACATTCAAAATTGAACATGCACCAAATAGTCAAAGTCCCATTACCACTTCCCATGATGTACAACACCCATCATCTGAACCCCTTCAGTCCAATCCATCTGAAGTATTAGACGACATTGACAATCAGGGTTCTAAAACCTTCACCCCTTATTTTGACAACGAATATGACACTAGTGAAGGAGAATATTGGATAGACTCTGATGTAGAGTTGGATGATGATAATCTCATTTACAACATCACTGAATCCGTCTGCATGCTGTCCGCATCCTCACCTCAATTCACCAACATTAACAATGGCATTTCCTTAGTTTACCCTGAGCTAGTCGATTGAGACCAACAAGGACCACCAACCTTGGACACATTTCAGAATGATGAGGCAATTGTTGAATTTATGGGATTACGAGAAGACATACCTAGTGGGGACCACAAATCAGGATTCACCATTGATTTAGACTGCACGACATACTTCGGCGAGACTGCTCCGTCCTCTAGTCGCAAAAGTAAAAATAAAAATAAAATAAAAAATGAAACGTCTCTAGGTGAAAATTGAAAGGCACCTTTTGAAGATAAAATAGTAAAAATAAAGGATGTATCTGTAGGTGAAAACCTCTTTGAGGCACCCAAAGATGGAGGACTGTACTTTCTCCCCATGCAATAGGAGAAATCGGCTATGCTTATCGAAGACACAATAGAGAATAACATATCAACTGCAGAAAATCCCAAGATGGTCCTCTTTGTTGCATCATTAACTGAAGATGAGAGATTAGAATTTCATAAATTCTTTGTAGAACGAAAAATCAACTTCGCATGGTCCTATGCTGACATGCCACGATTGGACCCAGAACTGGTTTTGCATCATCTGCCACTATTGCCTAATGCTAAACCAGTTTAGCAGAGAGTTGCGTAAAATGCACCCTCAAGTTGCTCTATTGGTCAAGGCCAAGTTAAAGAAATTACTAGACGTCGGATTCATACGGTCTATTGACTACGCTGAATGGATTTCTAACCTGGTGTCGGTAACAAAGCCAAATGGGTTGATCCGCGTATGTACAGACTTTCGAGACCTAAATAAAGCATGCCCAAAGGATGACTTTCCTTTGCCAAACATTGACATCATAGTTGACATCACAGCAGGATATGAGATGCTATCCCTCATGGATGGTTTCTCTGGCTATAATCAGATTCACATTGCTCCTGAAGATAAGCAAAAAATTGCATTTATTTTCCCATGGGGTACATATTGTTGGAATGTCATGCCATTCGGTCTCAAAAATGCAGGTGCCACATACCAAAGGGCTATGACCACAATCTTCCATGACATGATGCACAAAATAATGGAAGATTATGTAGATGACCTATTGGCCAAATCAATAACCAGGAAAGATCATTTGAAGGTGCTTGACACAATTTTCAAGAGACTTGAAGAGTACAAAGTTTGGCTAAATCCTAAGAAGTGTGTTTTTGGGGTCACATCAGGAAAACTCTTGTGATACATAGTTTCCCGAAGAGGCATAGAGGTTGATCAAGCAAAGGTCAAAGCCATCATAGACATGCCTCCACCCAGAGGAATCAGTGAACTCATAACTCTACAAGGCAAAGTACAATCTATTCGATGTTTCATAGCCCAATTGGTAGATAAGTGTCACCCATTCCAGTATCTGTTGCACAAGGGTATCCCCTTTGTATGGATAGATAAATGTCAAGAAGCCTTTCAGCAAATCAAAGATTACCTACTGTCAACACTAGTTCTCATGCCTCCAATTCATGGAAAGCCATTGATCCTATACATCTCGACTACTAGTTCAGCACTAGGGGCATTACTGGCACAAAATGATTATGAAGGAAAAGAATGAGCCATCTATTACATCAGTTGCACACTGATAGGGTATGAGTTGAACTATACAAACATTGAACATGCATGCCTTGCTATTGCTTTTGCATCCCAAAAACTAAGACACTATATGCTCAGTCACTAGACATAGTTGGTCGCCAAGATTGATCCACTGAAATATCTCTTAAGTCGGGAGGCATTAACAGGCCGATTGGAAAAATGGGTCATGATACTTAGTGAGTATGACATACAATATGTCGAGCATAAGGCAATAAAAGGATAGGTAATAGCAGATCAACTGGCAGATGCATCGATTCAAGTCACTCATCCACTAATAACTAATTTTTCTGATGAGTCCATTTTTCATGCGGAACCGGCGGTACCATGGAAGCTATATTTTGATGGGTCTCATACTTGTCATGGCTCAGGCACTGAAATCTTGTTTATCACACCATAGGGGGATTCAATTCCTAAGGCATTCCTGATCGCTTTCCCTTGTACAAATAACATTGCCGAATATGAAGCACTAGTCACAGGTCTCAAAATGGCAATTAAATGGAAAATTCAGATGTTGCTTGTATTCGGGGATTCCCAGCTTGTTATCAACCAAGTGAATGATGACTACGAAACAAAGGATGAGAAGTTGCTTCCCTACAAGAGGATGGTGGATAGTTTCCTGACATACTTCCAATTGATTTCTTTTGAACAAATCCCTAGGACACAGAATAAGGCAGCTGATGTAATGGCTACTATTGGTTCTCTTTTGGACATCCCTCAAAATGTGTCACAATTTGAATTCTTAATAGAACATATTTTAATGTCGACATATGATATCCTAGAATCAGAAATGGTTTGCGAACTTGTTGGTCCCAACTCTCCCTGGTATCAGGATATTTATGACTACCTAAAATCTCAAACCCTTCCACTGAACCTGTCCAATAACCAAAGGAAGTCCTTCATTTGAAAATCTGCAAAGTATGCCATCGCCAGTGACACCCTTTACCGCCGTAGTTTTGACAACACCCTCCTTAGATGTCTCGACACCAACGAAGCGTGTACGACCTTACGTGAAGTGCATGATAGTATATGTGGGTCTCATTCGAGTGGTCCTACTCTAGCTAAGAAAGTAACGAGACTTGGGTATTATTGGCCGACCATTGAAAAGGATGCAATTGAATATGTGAGGAATTTTCACAAATGTCAAATTCACAGCAATTTGATCCATGCTCCAACACAGGAACTTTGACCAATCACTTCTCCTTGGCCCTTCACTCAATGGGGACTCGACCTCATGGGTAAAATTCATCCAACCTTGTCAAACGACCACAAATTCATTATCACCGCCATTGAGTATTTTACGAAGTGGATTGAAGCCATCCCATTGACATATATTACCGGCAAACAAATATCCAAGTTCATCCTTAACTACATCATTTTCCGGTATGGCCTTCCGTAATCCATCATCACTGATAATGGGCGTCCGTTTAAAAACCAAGACGTTCAGGAGTTATTGTGAGTGATTTCACATTCAACACCATTTTTCATCTCCCTACTACCCACAAGGAAATGGTTGAAAGTTGAGGCGTGAAATAAAACCATTGTCAAAATCCTCAAAAAGACTGTCAACGACGCTGGCCATGATTGGCACATACAACTCAACCCTACTCTATGGGCTTACCGAACTAGCATTCGTACGCCTACAGGAGCCACTTCATTTTCCCTAGTCTTTAGCGCTGAGGCCATCTTGCCCATTGAGGTTGAAATTCCTTCATTACGAGTATCCCTGAAGGGTTTAACTAATGAAGAGGAGTATCGACAATCACGCTTGCACGAGCTGAAAATGCTAGAAGAAAGAAGGAAAAATTCACTGAACCATCTCCAAGCATATCAGAACCATATTTTTCACAGCTACAATAAGAAGGTTATGGTTAGAAAGTTTGGCATTGGCGACCTAGTTCTCATGCAGAACCCCAAGAACTAAGCTGACAAAGAAAAGTCGAAAAAGTTTGAACCAAACTGGTTGGGTCCCTACATTATCATATCTTCTTTCAGTTTTGGAGCTTATCAGCTGGCCACACCAGATGGAGAACAACTGACAGAGCCCATCAACAGTTTACATCTCCAAAGGTTCTACACATAGCATCAGAGGATTGAGTTGAAAAACTGTAAAATACAAAAAAATTGAAAAATGATAAAAAATTATTGCCTTGATGAAAACCTGGCAAACAAGCGTCTTGGTGACACCAAAAAAATAAAAAAGTCAAGAAAATAGTAAAGAGAAAAATGATTCGTTCAGTAGTGAAAACCTGGCAAACAGGTGCTTTGGACAAGTACCATGGTGACAAACCTGGCAAACAGGCGCCATGCATAGTCAATCATTGCTCTGCCATCTACTATCACTTTGTCTGCCTTGGCCTAGGATGAAAGGTATTTCCACCATTATTACGCAAATCACCACCACATTCTACCCTACCTATCATAGTGGATAAATGATTGACATCAAGTCCTGACGATTTTCCATCTAGTAAACCAGCAGCATCCCGTCCATGTTCCTTAAAAATGGCTAAGTCTTGGACCTGACTGGGGGCAAAATTTTTATCATGAAACTGCAGTGGATGTCACACATGATCTTGGCAATTGGAAAAAAAGTCCTGAAAAAAAGAGACCAAAAACATCGTAAAAAGTCCTGAAGAAAGACCAAAAACATCATAAAAAGTCCTAAAAAAAGACCAAAAACTTCGTAAAACGTCCTAAAAAAAGACCAAAAACATCATAAAATGTCCTCAAGAAAGACCTAAAAATCATAAAACGTCCTGAAGAAAACCACAAACAAAACATCAGACTGCTCGAAGAGCGCAAACACGTTGTCATCTCTTGTCAAAGTCCGTCATATCAATCAGTCTCTGTCATTTGGCCGAACTACGTTGTCTCTGTGCACTTGCTACGTAGGCAAGACTCATATTTGAGTCCCTGAGACATTAGGTCAGTCCATTTAGGTTTGTCAGAATAAAATCATGATTCAAACTTCTGTCCTTTGGACAAAGTCATTGGTCGTGTCAAACTACGAGGTCTCTGAATGTATGACGTAGGCAAGGCCATCTGTCGATGAGCCCCTAAGGCCGCACTAGGTCAGTCCATTAGGGTTCATGGCACTACACTGGAACACACATCAAAAGTCTTCAGGTCACGAAAAATCATTTTCCAAATGGAAAAACTCCTAAAATAAAGTAAAACATTCATTTATGACAATCTCATCGACACGTCACTCATATCATCATGACAATATCGACATATAGTCAACCCAGGTCAAACTCAGCCAAACTTCGGTCAATCTTTGTCAAAACAACTCAAACCATCATACCCCGTCAAACTATCAAATTTCAGTTAACCTTCAGACGTGTCATTCTGAAAGATAACCTTTGTCATTCATGCCTTAGGATGTGTCCTTCCTAGGCATCGTCACTTTCATTTGACATCTAAGGATCACTCATCTTGACATCATTATTTTTCAGATGTGTCCTAAATAACCAACTGTGTCATTTATGCCTCAGGATGTGTCCTTCCTAGGCATCGTCATCATCACCGTCACATGGCATTTGGAGATCAATTCTTTTGGCATTCATATTATTCAGGATGTGTCCTTCCTGAATTTGGAAAATTTGGACATTTGTCATTTGAGTAGCATCAAAGCTTTAACACTTAGGCATCTCATCATCATTAAACCTGACATCTTGACATCAGAACAATGGATATCCAGATGCACTTGGCAAACACTTGACAATTGTCTTTTAGTTTTTATCATGATATTAGTTTTTCAGCGAGATCCCACTAAGCAGGATTTAGAGAAGTAGCAACGTATCATGACGATTGACTTGCATGACTACTAGTTTCTCAGTGAGGTCCTGATTTTAGGATTTAGAAAAATAGCGACATATCATGGTAAGGGCTCTTTTTTTGGTATTTTGACAATTATGCCGCTAGTTTCTCAAGGATGTCCTAGAAATAGGATTTAGAGAAGCAACGATGTCTCATGATTTGTCCTTGTCTTTTTCTGCTTGAGGTTGATTATGACAAAAAGACTGGGGCAATCACACTCTTAGTATGGGTCATGATCATCCATGTCTATGACTACTTGTCTTACATGATGGTACGACCTTGCACACCTTGATCTATGTCATACATGGTGTTTGTTGGCCATTACAATAGTCTGCCCAATGATGATTAAGAGCAATAAATAATAATGTCCTATGGTAAAGCTTTGAAGGATTTGGTCTAGGAATTAACATGCATTTTCTTCGATCTGGTCATCTCCTCTTCTTCGGTCTATTCATCTTCTCTCATAAGTCTCGTTGTCTTCTCTCGCCTATCTCACAATGATATCCTATGACATCCAAAAACATAAGTGCATACATGATCATATAAACATTACATTAAGTCTATACATACATCATCCACATCATTAAATCATATACATAATCACAAACATTGCATTAACATAATCAACAACATGACATCCATTTACTAAATACATTATGCACATCATTATCATTATCATCTCACATAAGTAAGCATTGCATCATCATAGCATCAAAATCATAAATAAGTATCATAGGACATACATGCTACATCATAAATCAACATCATACATCATACATATCATAATACATTAAATCAAAGAGCATCACATAACACATGTAGGCCGCATCAAAACTGCATCATCATATAGTATCATCTCAAAAATGTACAATGTCACAGGATAAAGTCAGGGGATATCCCAAAAATGGAGCTCGTAGGCTCAATAATATATACATAATGTGTCATAATAACAAAATGCCCCTAGGGTAGACTCTCATCATCCCCTTGTGGTGAAGAATGTGGTGGCTGCAACTCTGAAATTGGGACTGAACTGATAGGCAGACCTGTCGCAACCTTTGCCTGTGCCACTAGCGGAACTGTGAAGGAAGGCGTCATCTCTATGGCAACAGATACCTGTGATGTCACTGCGGCTTGACTCTGAGAAGTAGATGGATCAACCACTGGCGGCTGTCCCTGCACTGATCTCTGCACTGAACCAGTCGACCCATGCCTGTGACCCGAATGGTGACTTGGGGTATGTCGGTGTGAGTGATGTGACCTGTGCACTGATGTGTGCCCTGTCGAGGTGGATCCTCTGACACTAGTGTGACTCCTACTGCCATTGGCACTGCTTGATCTATGGCCACTTCCTGTCCTCGTCTGTGACCGTGACAAGGTAGGATCCCATCTCTCAGGAGGAACTGCCTGCTCATATAATGTCTGATACTGCCCCAATCTCATGCTCACTCTGGCCAACTTGCGAGTCATGTCCCCTACAGGCCCTATGCATAATGTTGTGAACTGTTTGCACCACTTAGTTGAGTCCTGTTGGTGGATCATTGCCTGATCCCACTCTACCCGAGCCACCTCTAGCTCTCCCTGCAGTGCCCTAACCTGTGCCATGCTCTCATCTAATCTCCGCTGTAAATTAGCCACCCACCCTTTGATCTATCGTGGCATCCTGAGGCAACACTGAACTGGAGGGTATCTCCTCCTCTCCCTCCACCATCTGCCATCTGAGGAGTCTCTCGACCTCATCCATGGCATCGTCCTCGTCATCATCATCCTCTACCACATCCTCTACCACCTCCTCCTCTCGTCTCTCCTCACCCTCTCCCTCCTGTCGAGGCTACTTCTCTCTCTCCCCCTCCTCACCAACCTTGGGGATAGCGTCTAATGCTACCCTCGCCACACGTGGGCGCACCCTCCAGACCTATCTCTGCCCATCCCGCCATCGCCTCCAGCCGTCTCTGCCATCATCCCCACCTCTGCCTCCGTCTCCACCCCTGCCTCCGTCTCTACCTCTGCCTCTCCCCCTACCT
Organism: Sequoia sempervirens; assembly: GCA_007258455.2. Lineage (NCBI taxonomy): Eukaryota > Viridiplantae > Streptophyta > Pinopsida > Cupressales > Cupressaceae > Sequoia > Sequoia sempervirens. Next base: position 327,640 of record VDFB02124648.1, on the reverse strand, counting down.
CCATCTCTACCCCTGCCACCTCGCCTGGCATGCGACACACGAGGAATAACTAACCGTCTGTCAACTGGTACTGGCCCATCCAGATCCGTCAATGGCACTGGCCTGTGTGTCTGCCACCATAAGTCATAATCGGTTGTTGTCCCAGGATCGACTGCTCCTCCCCTCTATCCTCATGCCTAGGCTACTAGCCCGTCATTCTGCTGCTCCGCAAAGGCAACTAGAATGGATGGTCCCCAAGCATACTCTCTGGAAGACCGGGCGTACTTGGCTGTCCTTGCAGGTACACCCTGCTGCTCTCCGAACTGCCTCAGGACACGTTGTGGTAAATACATCTCAATGATCAATGAAGTCTGCACCATCCTACCAATCAAATATTTGTACTGCCTGCACAGACTTAGGTGGTCTACCTCATCATCCCACTGTCTGCAGTCTCGATACAACCTCTAGATAAAGGACATCATTGTGTCAATCTGATGCTGCCACCAACCTGTCTCACCCATCCGAGTCTACTGTAAGGCACCGGTGTAGTAATAAGCATAGGGCATACCATCGGCCAACTGTGGTTTGTCAATCGGTAGACAAAATATGGATATGTGCTCCCAGGCCCATATCATCATCAACGTAGTCCCACATGAGATGCTCTCTCCTCTCCTATAGGCAATATCATGTAGCTGATGGTAGAGTGTCCCTAATAAGCAAGGACCCCAAGCATAAATGGTCCTATCTCGTCTCATGCTAACCAGGACATCTCCCCAGCCAATAGGAAATTCGTGTCCTCGACGATCGAGAATCAAGATCCCCCAATCAGAGTCACAAGGAATGCATCAAAGCGACCATAGTGATCCGCCATGAACTCCCATCTGATCTCATAACCCTGGATGCCCAGTCCTGCACCCTGATCTCGTATGCTCGAAAGGTCTGCTCGCCATGATGAGGATCGTAGATGATCCGCTCCCCTCGGATCGACACTTGCAGGATCCGGTAGACGTCTTCCAGAGTAATAGTAGCCTCACCTGTCAGAAGGTGGAACAAGCAAGTCTTTGAATGCTAACGCTCACATAGTGCAATTAGTAATCCCCTGTTCACCCAAATGGTGGGCATGTAGGCAACGTAGAACAACCCTAGTCGCATCAATTGACGCTGCTCTCGCGGGCTCAGCTGGTCGGCAAACTGAAATGTGGTCGATCTGCTCTCTCGCGTGTAGATAGGGGCAAGCTGCCTCTGCAAAAAGGTGAACAATATATCAGTACTTTCTAGACAACTATCAGCATCATCAAAAGCATTAACGGTTTCACAAGTATCACATTTGGTCTCAGTAAAGGACAAGAAAAAGTCAAATGCGTCGCGTTTTTCAGTTACGTCGCAAATATTCAAATGTGTTTCTAAAATCCTCAACTGCATCGCAACATGACAGTTGCGTCGCTCGGTTGCCCAAATGCGTCGCATTATGGAAATTGTGTCACGAATTTTGGCAATTGCAACACAGAATGGCGAATGCATCGCTAAAATGTGCAATTGCGGCACAAAATGACAATTGCGGCATTTCAATACTCATATGCGATTCGATTAGGCGAATGCGTCACAGTTTTTATCAAATGCGTCGCAACGCCTTGCCCACCCTACGATTAACTAGTCATTCGCATCGTGACGCATCATATGCGTCAAATGTGCAAACGATTGCGGCTTACGCAAACACAGTTGTGTCACGACGCAGTTGTTGTTTGCCCTAGAAACTTAAATTTGGCACGTAAAACAAAAAAATTACAAAGCAAGACAAAGGGTACATACCATTGGCTTTGAGCCCTCTGGCCGTCTGAATGTCTGTACGATCTCGCCGCGATGCTCTGTCACTGGAATAACCATCTTCGCTGCGCTCCTTTTCGCTCTGGGCTCTCGAAATTTGCAAAGTAAATAGTAGAAATGAATTGACTTTTACCCCTTTGTCAACCTATTTATAAAGTCAAAATGACATTTCTCAAACAAGGTTATTACTGGAGGCTCATTTGACCAACTTTGACTTCCTCGTTAGCTGCTTTAAATGTTTCAGAATTCAAAACCGATTGCGCCATTGTTTTTCTGGTCATTGAATTGATTTATCGAGACCCTTTACAAATTTTTCTGTCGCCGACCCAAAATTTGAAAATTTCCCGAGGGAACAATGATACTCTGTACCTTTACTGGGGCATATTTTTGACTTATTTTCTTTGTCACAATGCAACATGCTACATTATGACAAAGAGGGAGAAAATGTAGACACTTAAAAATGACCTAGGCCTGCAAGCTTCATTTTTACCACTTTCGTCCTAGCATAATTATGACATTTAATTATGTCCTTGGTCCACATTCGACTATTAATTAAATAATTCATAATTATTTAATTAATTCATGTCCTTTTATTCTTTCATGATTATTAAATAAATAAATTCTATTTATTTATTAAATACGTCACTAATTCTCTAAGTCTCCCTATAATTAAATAAATTTCTAAATTTGTTTAATTATCCTTATTCATTAATTCTTCCTGATTATTAAATAAATGAATTACATTTATTTATTTAATATGTCACTAATTGTCTTAATTAAATAAATTGATTAATTTATTTAATTAATTAATCTTATTTGCTAAATTAAATAATTATATTTAATTATTTAATTGTCAAAATTAATATTCCTCTCATTTTAAATAATTAAAATATTTAAAATGTCATCTCATTCTTAATTGTCAGTCCATTTTGGTAAATAATCTGAAAAAGATTATTTATTATCTCACAAAATCATTATTTTGAATTAATTTAATTCAAAATGGTAACTAATCTTCCAAAAATCGAGTAATCGGGCAGATTCTTGATTTTCCAAATCTGATCTTTAGTCCAACTCTTATCTTCTTGATTTTTTGAATCTCACAAATCAGGCAGTTTTTATCTTCTTGATTTTCGAAAATCTTTATTTTTTAATTAATTTATCTCATTTATTCTCCACTGCCGATTTGATTATCTGAGATACTATCTTGACCGTTCAATTAATAAAATTTCCCTAACCCTAATTAGGGATTCTCAGATTTAATCTTGTCCGCTAATTTTAGGTCTTTGTCAAAAGTCAATCTCACCCGTCCATTCAAAATGGCATTTTCTATAAAATGCCATTTTCTATAAAATGCCATTTTCCTCTCACTTTTCAATTAGACACATACACACAAGTAGACATATTATAGGCACATTGCATATTTACTCATTGGCACACTTAGGCTTCTCATTACAATTATAGTCTTTTTATTTGATCAAATCTTAGCATTGTTTAGGCATAGACATTGTCAATCATAGGCATTTAGGCATAGGCTTTAGAAATTTTATGCAAATCCTTCAAAGCTTGGTGTAGGACATAGGCATACATTTGCGGATTGCTCACATGACGAATTTGAGGGCAAAGCATCATCCGACAAGTAAGAAGGTACTATAGAGGTAATCATGGAGAACTCGATTTACAGGTATAACTGTTTATTGTTTAAATTCCTTTGTACTCGATAGGTCTTTGGGTTTTTGTCTTTTATATTGATTTGGTTGATCTAATCTAAACCTTAGAAATTACCCTCAGTTACACAATGTGTATGTGCATTTATATATATTTATCTACACACACAAACACATACATAAATACATATATGTATCTACATAAATACATACATATATATATACATACATATATATATACATCTATATATATATAGATTTATATATATATATCAATGTGTATGTACATGTATATATATATATGTATCTACACACACAAACACATACATACATACATACATACATACATTCAAACATAATATATATATATGTATATATGTATGTATGTATCTACATAGATACATATATATATGTATAGATACATATATATATGTATAGATACATATATCTATGTATCTATCTACGTATAGATACATTGATATATGTGTATATATATATATATATATCTATATATATATCTATGTATATCTATATATATATCTATGTATAGATACATAGATATATGTATATATATATATGTATATATGTATGTATGTATGTTTGTATCTACATACATACATATATATGTATAAATACATAGATATATCTACATACATACATATATATGTATATATACATAGATATATGTATAGATATATATATACATATATCTATCTATCTATCTATCTATATATATATATACATATATCTATCTATCTATCTATATATATATATGCCATGTACATATATATATACACAAATAAATAGATATATAGATACATACATTGATATATAGATTGAAAGTTATAGTGTAGGTATAGCTAGAAATTAAATGAAAATATTAAACCCATTAAAGTCACAGTGATGCATGAAGATAATCATATATTTCCTTGACAAATTGAGTGTTTTTATGAACAAAAATATTGGAAGTGTTCATAAACACCCTAGAGGCCATAAACATCATGGAGCACATTGTCGATGCACCTAGAATGCAAGAGAACCTTCAATCTATGAATAATCACATAAACACTTTAAATATTGAAAGAAAATAGAAAAGAGCAATGGAAAGTACTAATAAAGAGCAAATGTTTGAAGGAAAGAGATTACCAAATAGATTGAAGTAGCCAAACCAAGCACCACCAAAGCAAGAGAGACAAGAATTTGTTAAGGGGAAAAAACAAGAAAAAACCCCAATATTATGAATGGAGGCAAAATGCCTAAAGAATAATACAAAGAGAGAGAGAGCTTCAGCCTTAGCTTGCTTGAATCTTGAAGAATGAGAGGAGAGGCACCTCAATAAGTAGAGGTGAGAATGAGGAGTTAGAATGTAACTCCCAACTCAATGAATGCCACCATTCATCTATGTGTGTGCAAAGTGTCACCTCTTAAGGAGGTGGTTACAAATATTCCTTAATAAAGGAATTAAAAAATAAGCCATCCTCACACATGTGTGAGATGAAAAAAGACAAAAGACTTGTAGGGATTCCTTTGGAATATTCCTACAAGTTAATAAAAAATTACAATTAAAGAATAACCTTTACCAAGTAAAGATTAATCTTCTAACATCCCCCCTTAAGCTTTACTTGGGGAAGTTACATCAAACCCTTCAATGGGTTGTAATCCAAGATTTTTACAATGGAAGAGAAATTTATCTTTACAAAGAGCTTTGGTGAGAATATCTGCAACTTGATCTTCACCTTTACAATACAAAAGAGAAATTTGCTTGTCTTCAATTTGCTCTCTAATGAAATGATGTTGAAGAGCAATGTGCTTGGTCCTTGCATGAAAAATTGGATTCTTTGCCAAAGCAATAGCACTTTGATTATCACAATATAAAGGAGTAGGATCCTTTGGAGGTAGACCCAAGTCTTCAAGTAATCTTCTTAACCATAATGCTTCTTTAGATGCATTTGTACAACCTTTATATTCAGCTTCTGTAGAACAAAGAGAAGTAGATTGTTGTTTCTTACTATTCCATGAGATTGCACCTGATCCAACAAAGAAACAATAACCACAAGTGGATCTCCCATCATTGGGATCACCTCCTAAATCTGAATCAGTATAACCCTTTAAAGAAAAATCACAATTTGCATCATAAAAAAGACCAAGATTAAGAGTACCTTTAACATATCTTAAAATTCTTTTTGCAACTTTAAAATGAGTTTGTTGTGGTTTAGACATAAATCTAGAAACCAATCCAACACTATAAGAAATATCAGGTCTAGTAAGAGTTAGATAATTTAAACTTCCTACTAATTGCCTATATAAAGTAGGATCAACAAAAGGAGTTTCCATATCAACCATTAATTTAGTTCCTAATTCACAAGGAGTAGAAACACACTTTGCATCATTCATTTTAAATCTATCTAAGAGATCTTGAGCATATTTATGTTGAGAAAGAAAAATACCTTTAGGTGTTTGCCAAATTTGCATACCCAAAAAATAATGTAATAGGCCTAAATCAGTCATTTGAAATTGTTGATTGAGTTGAGACTTAACATCACTAATCAAATTGTTAGAACTAGAAGTGATAATTAAATCATCAACATATAAAATAATAATCACAATATCATCTTCACTATGCTTAATATATAAATTTGGATCATTTTTACTTCTAATGAAACCTTGAGATAAAAAGAAAGCATTGATCTTTGAATACCATTCTCTAGGAGATTGCTTTAAACCATATATTGATTTCTTCAATTTGCAAACAAGATTTTCATTACCTTCCTTAATGAAACCCAAAGGTTGAGACATATAAATTTCTTCATGTAAATCACCATTTAAAAATGCACTTTTAACATCCATTTGATGAATAGGCCAATGCATATGAGAAGCTAAAGCAAGAACTAATTTAATGGTTGGCATCTTAGCTACTGGAGCAAATGTTTCATTATAATCTAATCCTTCAACTTGAGAGAAGCCCCTAGCAACTAATCTAGCTTTAAACTTGCTAACTTCATTATTTGCATTAACCTTAGTTTTATACAACCATTTGCATGAAACAAGATTCTTACCTTGAGGTAATGGAACTAAATCCCAAGTATTATTAGCAATTAAAGTATCATATTCTTCTTGCATAGCCTTTTGCCAATGAGGTTGATCTTTAGCTTGTTCATAAGTTTGAGGATCATTTGAATTCATAATGTTAGACATCAAAGCATGATTACAATAATTTGCCTTTCTTCTTTTAGGTGGATTTTTAGCTAAATAATCCTCACTTTCTTGCAACAAATTTTTAAACCATTTTGGCATTCTTTTAGATGTAGGAGTATCATCACTAGAAGAAGAATCATGAGGAGAAATTTCAACATTTTCATCATCACTATCACTATGAGTAAGAGATGCATTAGGAGGGTTAAGAGGAGTTTCAACTTGAGGATTATCCTCCACAACAATAACTTTATTTTGAGAAGAATCAATATTATGCACTTTAGAACAATCATGAACACCATTTTCAGCAATGCATACATCTCTAGCAACTTTAACTTTGTTAGTAAGAGGATTATAAACTCTATAAGCTTTAGAATGTTCATCATAACCAACAAAAATATGATAAGAAGATTTAGCATCTAATTTTTGCCTCTTTTGTTTAGGTTTGTGAACATAAGCAATTGAACCAAAAATCCTTAAATGCTTAAGATTGGGCTTCCTACCAGACCAAGCTTCTTCAGGAGTTATATCCTTTAAAGCTTTAGTAGGAGTCCTATTAATAATGTAAGTAGCACAAAACATAGCTTCTGCCCAAAATTTATAAGACATATTTTTAGCATGTAACATACATCTAGCCATTTCAACAATAGTTCTATGCTTCCTTTCCGCTACACCGTTTTGTTGAGGTGTATAGGGAATAGTTAGCTCATGCTTAATACCAAATGATTTCAAATAACTATTAAAAGCATTATTCACATATTCTTTACCATTATCAGTTCTAAGAATTTTAAGTTTAAAACCAGATTGCCTTTCAACAAATTTATGAAATTCAGAAAATATATCAAGAACTTGATCCTTACTATGAAGAAAATAGATCCAAGTTCTTCTAGAAAAATCATCAACAAAAGTAAGTGCATACCTTGATCCTTGGATGGAGTTATTCTCCATGGGTCCCAAAAGGTCACTATGAACTAGGTGCAACTTATGAGTTGCCCTCCATGATTGACCATGTGGAAAGGGCTCCCTATGCATCTTACCACTCATGCATCCTGTGCATACAATTTTAGATGGAACAATACTAGGCAATCCATCTACCATATTAAGCTTTTGCATTAAAGCAATATTGTTAGCATTTATATGACCAAGTCTTTCATGCCAAACATTGAAATCAATGGTAGATATTAAAGAGCATCTAGATTGAGCAAACTCATAAAATTTGAACAAATTATCATTGTCTAATTTAGCATTAGCAATGACCTTGTTTTGTTTTGGATCAATAACATAGCACATATCTTTGTAAAATTCTATTTTATAATCTTGACAAAGCTTAGCAACTGAAAGCAAGTTAGTCTTTAATTCAGGAACATATAAAACATCATGCAATTTACCATTAGGAACATTCACATCTCCAATTGCTTCTACTTTACAAGTATGATTATTAGCAAGTTGAAGAGGAACATTAGATATATCAGGTTGCATAGACTCAAAAACTTCTTTATGTGAAGTAACATGTTGAGATGCACCTGAATCAATAACCCATTCAAGAGGTTGAGAAACATTAGAACTACAAGTAAAAGCACGTCTAGATTGATTTGCATTATTTTGAAACTTATTATTATTAGGTTTATTTTGTTGTTGATTATTTTGCTTCATAGGCTTTTTCTCATTTTGCTTTTTAAAACAAGTATTTTGCCAATGACCATCCTTATTACAATAAGTGCAATGTGGTTTCTTAGAAGAGTTAAACTTTCTAGGATCATTGCCATTATTATAATGAGGTTTGGAATTATAATGTTGTTGTTTAGAATGAGGTTTAAAATTTTGCTTATGATTAGACAAGAAAGCATGTTCATTAGACTTAAGAGTACCAAACTGAATTAACTTAGCCTCTTCTTGTCTTAATAAATCACGAAAAATATCATAAGTTAATTGAGTAGCTAAAGAAGGAATAGCTAATTGAGCATGAATATTAGTAATGAATTGTTGAAATTGTCTAGGAAGACACTTTTTAACAATAAGATGAATTAATCTAAGATTATCTAATTTAACTCCTAAACCATCCAATTGACTATTTAAAGCATCAAATTTCAATAAAAATTCATCCATAGATTTAAAATCAGAATACCTCAAATCTTCAAGTTGATCTTGAATTTGAATTTTTCTTGATTCATTTGAACTATCGTAAATGGTTTTGAGTTTGTCCCATGCTTCATAGGCAGTTGTGCATGTCCCAATGTGAACATAAAGTTCGGGTGACATGGAGATACCTATGAGACCAAGGGCTTCTTCATTTTGGAGATTCCATTTTTCAATTTCATCTTTGGATGCAGACGAACCTGGTTTAGATTTAGGATTTGTAGCTACATCTAAAAGATGTTTAAATCGAAAAATAAAGCATATATGAGTTTTCCAAGAATGATAGTTAGAAGAATTCAACTTAATTTCAGGGATTAAAGTAGACATGATTGTAAAAAAAATTCACAACTTTATGAGAAAAATAATTGTAAATATATGCCTTTAAAAGAAAATCCCTCTTGATCAAATTAAATCTTAAAAAAAACTTTCCTTTAAAAAATAATTACCTAAATTTAAAACAAAATAAGCTTTTTTAGATTAAATTAAATAAAAAATCTCATTTAAAAAAAACAAAATAAATTTTTAAATATAAGAGCTATATATAAAAATAATATTTTTTTATTAATAATTAAGAACTAAATGATTAAAATTTTTTATTTAAAAAAAAACTATATATAAAAAAAATTAATGATTAATATTAATTTTTTTTAAAAAATATATTTTAAAACCTTAATTTATAATATAAAAAATATTTTAAAAACTTAATTTATAATATAGAAATATTAAAGATCTTAAAACTTAAAACTTAAAACTAATAAAAGAAAGAGGATTACGTATAAAGAATAAAAGGATTAAAAGTTTGAGCTAGCAAATAAGAGGATGGGCGGGCTAAAAAGTGTAAATGAAATATGTACAACCGCTTTCAAACTTATTATGAGGTGGGGTAATAAAATAAATTATGAATGAGATTAAGCGGGCGAACAAAAAAGCGGGCAGAAAGATTTCAAAATGGAGAACTAATAATAGAAAAAGATTTTAAAAAAACCACAGGCGTTGGGAGTTGTGGTGGAAATGCAGGGCAGTGGAAGCGTGAGGGGAAGACTTACAGAGAGGCCGAAGGTCTCGGAGGAGTTTGAAGCTGCATAGTGAAAGAGGAGGGGCGCCGGCTTGCTAAAGGTCAATGCTGAGAAAAATGTTTAAAATTTTATGATAATGATTTTTTAAAACTTTGAAAAAGATTTGAGACAAGGGCCAAGCCCTAAACAGATAAGAATTTTTTATTTATTTGTTAAAAAAAATACATACAAATAATATTTTGTAAAGATTAAAAAATTTTAGATTTAAAAACTTTGAAAGATTGCAGATATGATATACTTTTTTTTAAACAAAGATTGATATTTTTATATAAAACAGGGGAATAAAAAATATATATTAAAAAACAGGGTTAGAACCGAAAAAAAAATTTGATTTTTTTACAAAATGTAAAATATAGTGATTTTTTTACAAATTTGTACAATACTAATGATTTAAAAAAAGAAATATGCATGCAAAAATAATGGATTTTTAAATTTTTATGCAAAAATAAATAAATAAATCTTGCATGCAAATATTTGCAAATTTGAAATTTGAAAAACTTAGAAATATTTAGATAAGAAATCCTGCACAAGGGTTAGAAAAATATATCAAACAAAAAACAAGATTAGACTTTTGGCTCTTCTCTTTTTCTCTTTGAGTGCCTCCAATGGTGTGCTTAAAAATCTGGTAAACCTTCAACAATGTAGCTCACAAAATATTAGTAATACCAAGCTCTGATACCATGAAAGGAAATAGAAAAGAGCAATAGAAAGTACTAATAAAGAGCAAATGTTTGAAGGAAAGAGATTACCAAATAGATTGAAGTAGCCAAACCAAGCACCACCAAAGCAAGAGAGACACAAGAATTTGTTAAGGGGAAAAAACAAGAAAAAACCCCAATATTATGAATGGAGGCAAAATGCCTAAAGAATAATACAAAGAGAGAGAGCTTCAGCCTTAGCTTGCTTGCATGAGTCTTGAAGAATGAGAGGAGAGGCACCTCAATAAGTAGAGGTGAGAATGAGGAGTTAGAATGTAACTCCCAACTCAATGAATGCCACCATTCATCTATGTGTGTGCAAAGTGTCACCTCTTAAGGAGGTGGTTACAAATATTCCTTAATAAAGGAATTAAAAAAATAAACCATCCTCACACATGTGTGAGATGACAAAAAGACAAAAGACTTGTAGGGATTCCTTTGGAATATTCCTACAAGTTAATAAAAAATTACAATTAAAGAATAACCTTTACCAAGTAAAGATTAATCTTCTAACAAATATTATGTTCAAAATCAGCAACAAAATAAATAATAACCTTCAAGTTAAGTAACACAACACACCCATAACAAAACAAATAAGTGATAAGAAGAAAGAAAAGGGAATGACAAAAGACAATGGTACAACTTTAGTGAGGTTAAAAACCTCACCTCTATGAATTGGAGATGGCCAATGGTATGGTGAATTTCTCCAACTCAATCCTGCAAACATATATGAAAATAGTCGTTAATAAGAAAAGTGTAGTAAGGAAAGTGTTTAACTTAAAATAAGAAAGTATAGTATCCTTTAGTGTTTACCTTTGAAATGCAATTCACCATCACCAAGCCAATAATGAATTGAGATAGCACACCATCGAAAAAGATACATACATTGATATATAGATTGAAAGCTATAGTGTAGGTATAGCTAGAAATTAAATGAAAATATTAAACCCATTAAAGTCACAGTGATGCATGAAGATAATCATATATTTCCTTGACAAATTGAGTGTTTTTATGAACAAAAATATTGGAAGTGTTCATAAACACCCTAGAGGCCATAAACATCATGGAGCACATTGTCGATGCACCTAGAATGCAAGAGAACCTTCAATCTATGAATAATCACATAAACACTTTAAATATTGAAAGAAAATAGAAAAGAGCAATGGAAAGTACTAATAAAGAGCAAATGTTTGAAGGAAAGAGATTACCAAATAGATTGAAGTAGCCAAACCAAGCACCACCAAAGCAAGAGAGACAAGAATTTGTTAAGGGGAAAAAACAAGAAAAAACCCCAATATTATGAATGGAGGCAAAATGCCTAAAGAATAATACAAAGAGAGAGAGAGCTTCAGCCTTAGCTTGCTTGCTTGAATCTTGAAGAATGAGGAGAGGCACCTCAATAAGTAGAGGTGAGAATGAGGAGTTAGAATGTAACTCCCAACTCAATGAATGCCACCATTCATCTATGTGTGTGCAAAGTGTCACCTCTTAAGGAGGTGGTTACAAATATTCCTTAATAAAGGAATTAAAAATAAGCATCCTCACACATGTGTGAGATGAAAAAAAGACAAAAGACTTGTAGGGATTCCTTTGGAATATTCCTACAAGTTAATAAAAAATTACAATTAAAGAATAACCTTTACCAAGTAAAGATTAATCTTCTAACATCCCCCCTTAAGCTTAACTTGGGGAAGTTACATCAAACCCTTCAATGGGTTGTAATCCAAGATTTTTACAATGGAAGAGAAATTTATCTTTACAAAGAGCTTTGGTGAGAATATCTGCAACTTGATCTTCACCTTTACAATACAAAAGAGAAATTTGCTTGTCTTCAATTTGCTCTCTAATGAAATGATGTTGAAGAGCAATGTGCTTGGTCCTTGCATGAAAAATTGGATTCTTTGCCAAAGCAATAGCACTTTGATTATCACAATATAAAGGAGTAGGATCCTTTGGAGGTAGACCCAAGTCTTCAAGTAATCTTCTTAACCATAATGCTTCTTTAGATGCATTTGTACAACCTTTATATTCAGCTTCTGTAGAACAAAGAGAAGTAGATTGTTGTTTCTTACTATTCCATGAGATTGCACCTGATCCAACAAAGAAACAATAACCACAAGTGGATCTCCCATCATTGGGATCACCTCCTAAATCTGAATCAGTATAACCCTTTAAAGAAAAATCACAATTTGCATCATAAAAAAGACCAAGATTAAGAGTACCTTTAACATATCTTAAAATTCTTTTTGCAACTTTAAAATGAGTTTGTTGTGGTTTAGACATAAATCTAGAAACCAATCCAACACTATAAGAAATATCAGGTCTAGTAAGAGTTAGATAATTTAAACTTCCTACTAATTGCCTATATAAAGTAGGATCAACAAAAGGAGTTTCCATATCAACCATTAATTTAGTTCCTAATTCACAAGGAGTAGAAACACACTTTGCATCATTCATTTTAAATCTATCTAAGAGATCTTGAGCATATTTATGTTGAGAAATAAAAATACCTTTAGGTGTTTGCCAAATTTGCATACCCAAAAAATAATGTAATAGGCCTAAATCAGTCATTTGAAATTGTTGATTGAGTTGAGACTTAACATCACTAATCAAATTGTTAGAACTAGAAGTGATAATTAAATCATCAACATATAAAATAATAATCACAATAGCATCTTCACTATGCTTAATATATAAATTTGGATCATTTTTACTTCTAATGAAACCTTGAGATAAAAAGAAAGCATTGATCTTTGAATACCATTCTCTAGGAGATTGCTTTAAACCATATATTGATTTCTTCAATTTGCAAACAAGATTTTCATTACCTTCCTTAATGAAACCCAAAGGTTGAGACATATAAATTTCTTCATGTAAATCACCATTTAAAAATGCACTTTTAACATCCATTTGATGAATAGGCCAATGCATATGAGAAGCTAAAGCAAGAACTAATTTAATGGTTGGCATCTTAGCTACTGGAGCAAATGTTTCATTATAATCTAATCCTTCAACTTGAGAGAAGCCCCTAGCAACTAATCTAGCTTTAAACTTGCTAACTTCATTATTTGCATTAACCTTAGTTTTATACAACCATTTGCATGAAACAAGATTCTTACCTTGAGGTAATGGAACTAAATCCCAAGTATTATTAGCAATTAAAGTATCATATTCTTCTTGCATAGCCTTTTGCCAATGAGGTTGATCTTTAGCTTGTTCATAAGTTTGAGGATCATTTGAATTCATAATGTTAGACATCAAAGCATGATTACAATAATTTGCCTTTCTTCTTTTAGGTGGATTTTTAGCTAAATAATCCTCACTTTCTTGCAACAAATTTTTAAACCATTTTGGCATTCTTTTAGACGTAGGAGTATCATCACTAGAAGAAGAATCATGAGTAGAGATTTCAACATTTTCATCATCACTATCACTATGAGTAAGAGATGCATTAGGAGGGTTAAGAGGAGTTTCAACTTGAGGATTATCCTCCACAACAATAACTTTATTTTGAGAAGAATCAATATTATGCACTTTAGAACAATCATGAACACCATTTTCAGCAATGCATACATCTCTAGCAACTTTAACTTTGTTAGTAAGAGGATTATAAACTCTATAAGCTTTAGAATGTTCATCATAACCAACAAAAATATGATAAGAAGATTTAGCATCTAATTTTTGCCTCTTTTGTTTAGGTTTGTGAACATAAGCAATTGAACCAAAAATCCTTAAATGCTTAAGATTGGGCTTCCTACCAGACCAAGCTTCTTCAGGAGTTATATCCTTTAAAGCTTTAGTAGGAGTCCTATTAATAATGTAAGTAGCACAAAACATAGCTTCTGCCCAAAATTTATAAGACATATTTTTAGCATGTAACATACATCTAGCCATTTCAACAATAGTTCTATGCTTCCTTTCCGCTACACCATTTTGTTGAGGTGTATAGGGAATAGTTAGCTCATGCTTAATACCAAATGATTTCAAATAACTATTAAAAGCATTATTCACATATTCTTTACCATTATCAGTTCTAAGAATTTTAAGTTTAAAACCAGATTGCCTTTCAACAAATTTATGAAATTCAGAAAATATATCAAGAACTTGATCCTTACTATGAAGAAAATAGATCCAAGTTCTTCTAGAAAAATCATCAACAAAAGTAAGTGCATACCTTGATCCTTGGATGGAGTTATTCTCCATGGGTCCCAAAAGGTCACTATGAACTAGGTGCAACTTATGAGTTGCCCTCCATGATTGACCATGTGGAAAGGGCTCCCTATGCATCTTACCACTCATGCATCCTGTGCATACAATTTTAGATGGAACAATACTAGGCAATCCATCTACCATATTAAGCTTTTGCATTAAAGCAATATTGTTAGCATTTATATGACCAAGTCTTTCATGCCAAACATTGAAATCAATGGTAGATATTAAAGAGCATCTAGATTGAGCAAACTCATAAAATTTGAACAAATTATCATTGTCTAATTTAGCATTAGCAATGACCTTGTTTTGTTTTGGATCAATAACATAGCACATATCTTTGTAAAATTCTATTTTATAATCTTGACAAAGCTTAGCAACTGAAAGCAAGTTAGTCTTTAATTCAGGAACATATAAAACATCATGCAATTTACCATTAGGAACATTCACATCTCCAATTGCTTCTACTTTACAAGTATGATTATTAGCAAGTTGAAGAGGAACATTTGATATATCAGGTTGCATAGACTCAAAAACTTCTTTATGTGAAGTAACATGTTGAGATGCACCTGAATCAATAACCCATTCAAGAGGTTGAGAAACATTAGAACTACAAGTAAAAGCACGTCTAGATTGATTTGCATTATTTTGAAACTTATTATTATTAGGTTTATTTTGCTGTTGATTATTTTGCTTCATAGGCTTTTTCTCATTTTGCTTTTTAAAACAAGTGTTTTGCCAATGACCATCCTTATTACAATAAGTGCAATGTGGTTTCTTAGAAGAGTTAAACTTTCTAGGATCATTGCCATTATTATAATGAGGTTTGGAATTATAATGTTGTTGTTTAGAATGAGGTTTAAAATTTTGCTTATGATTAGACAAGAAAGCATGTTCATTAGACTTAAGAGTACCAAACTGAATTAACTTAGCTCTTCTTGTCTTAATAAATCACGAAAAATATCATAAGTTAATTGAGTAGCTAAAGAAGGAATAGCTAATTGAGCATGAATATTAGTAATGAATTGTTGAAATTGTCTAGGAAGACACTTTTTAAGAATAAGATGAATTAATCTAAGATTATCTAATTTAACTCCTAAACCATCCAATTGACTATTTAAAGCATCAAATTTCAATAAAAATTCATCCATAGATTTAAAATCAGAATACCTCAAATCTTCAAGTTGATCTTGAATTTGAATTTTTCTTGATTCATTTGTACTATCATAAATTGTTTTGAGTTTGTCCCATGCTTCATAGGCAGTTGTGCATGTCCCAATGTGAACATAAAGTTCGGGTGACATGGAGATACCTATGAGACCAAGGGCTTCTTCATTTTGGAGATTCCATTTTTCAATTTCATCTTTGGATGCAGACGAACCTGGTTTAGATTTAGGATTTGTAGCTACATCTAAAAGATGTTTAAATCGAAAAATAAAGCATATATGAGTTTTCCAAGAATGATAGTTAGAAGAATTCAACTTAATTTCAGGGATTAAAGTAGACATGATTGTAAAAAAAATTCACAACTTTATGAGAAAAATAATTGTAAATATATGCCTTTAAAAGAAAATCCCTCTTGATCAAATTAAATCTTAAAAAAAAACTTTCCTTTAAAAAATAATTACCTAAATTTAAAACAAAATAAGCTTTTTTAGATTAAATTAAATAAAAAATCTCATTTAAAAAAAACAAAATAAATTTTTAAATATAAGAGCTATATATAAAAATAATATTTTTTTATTAATAATTAAGAACTAAATGATTAAAATTTTTTATTTAAAAAAAAACTATATATAAAAAAAATTAATGATTAATATTAATTTTTTTTAAAAAATATATTTTAAAACCTTAATTTATAATATAAAAAATATTTTAAAAACTTAATTTATAATATAGAAATATTAAAGATCTTAAAACTTAAAACTTAAAACTAATAAAAGAAAGAGGATTACGTATAAAGAATAAAAGGATTAAAAGTTTGAGCTAGCAAATAAGAGGATGGGCGGGCTAAAAAGTGTAAATGAAATATGTACAACCGCTTTCAAACTTATTATGAGGTGGGGTAATAAAATAAATTATGAATGAGATTAAGCGGGCGAACAAAAAAGCGGGCAGAAAGATTTCAAAATGGAGAACTAATAATAGAAAAAGATTTTAAAAAAACCACAGGCGTTGGGAGTTGTGGTGGAAATGCAGGGCAGTGGAAGCGTGAGGGGAAGACTTACAGAGAGGCCGAAGGTCTCGGAGGAGTTTGAAGCTGCATAGTGAAAGAGGAGGGGCGCCGGCTTGCTAAAGGTCAATGCTGAGAAAAATGTTTAAAATTTTATGATAATGATTTTTTAAAACTTTGAAAAAGATTTGAGACAAGGGCCAAGCCCTAAACAGATAAGAATTTTTTATTTATTTGTTAAAAAAAAATACATACAAATAATATTTTGTAAAGATTAAAAAATTTTAGATTTAAAAACTTTGAAAGATTGCAAATATGATATACTTTTTTTTAAACAAAGATTGATATTTTTATATAAAACAGGGGAATAAAAAATATATATTAAAAAACAGGGTTAGAACCGAAAAAAATTTGATTTTTTTACAAAATGTAAAATATAGTGATTTTTTTTACAAATTTGTACAATACTAATGATTTAAAAAAAAAGAAATATGCATGCAAAAATAATGGATTTTTAAATTTTTATGCAAAAATAAATAAATAAATCTTGCATGCAAAATATATTGCACAAATTTGAAATTTGAAAAACTTAGAAATATTTAGATAAGAAATCCTGCACAAGGGTTAGAAAAATATATCAAACAAAAAACAAGATTAGACTTTTGGCTCTTCTCTTTTTCTCTTTGAGTGCCTCCAATGGTGTGCTTAAAAATCTGGTAAACCTTCAACAATGTAGCTCACAAAATATTAGTAATACCAAGCTCTGATACCATGAAAGAAAATAGAAAAGAGCAATAGAAAGTACTAATAAAGAGCAAATGTTTGAAGGAAAGAGATTACCAAATAGATTGAAGTAGCCAAACCAAGCACCACCAAAGCAAGAGAGACACAAGAATTTGTTAAGGGGAAAAAACAAGAAAAAACCCCAATATTATGAATGGAGGCAAAATGCCTAAAGAATAATACAAAGAGAGAGAGCTTCAGCCTTAGCTTGCTTGCTTGAATCTTGAAGAAATGAGAGGAGAGGCACCTCAATAAGTAGAGGTGAGAATGAGGAGTTAGAATGTAACTCCCAACTCAATGAATGCCACCATTCATCTATGTGTGTGCAAAGTGTCACCTCTTAAGGAGGTGGTTACAAATATTCCTTAATAAAGGAATTAAAAAATAAACCATCCTCACACATGTGTGAGATGACAAAAAGACAAAAGACTTGTAGGGATTCCTTTGGAATATTCCTACAAGTTAATAAAAAATTACAATTAAAGAATAACCTTTACCAAGTAAAGATTAATCTTCTAACAAATATTATGTTCAAAATCAGCAACAAAATAAATAATAACCTTCAAGTTAAGTAACACAACACACCCATAACAAAACAAATAAGTGATAAGAAGAAAGAAAAGGGAATGACAAAAGACAATGGTACAACTTTAGTGAGGTTAAAAACCTCACCTCTATGAATTGGAGATGGCCAATGGTATGGTGAATTTCTCCAACTCAATCCTGCAAACATATATGAAAATAGTCGTTAATAAGAAAAGTGTAGTAAGGAAAGTGTTTAACTTAAAATAAGAAAGTATAGTATCCTTTAGTGTTTACCTTTGAAATGCAATTCACCATCACCAAGCCAATAATGAATTGAGATAGCACACCATCGAAAAAGATTGAACAAGACACAAATTTACAACAAGTGTCATCCGAATATACCAACATGTCTAAAAGAATGAAACAAATAACTCCTAACGAATATACATGAGATATATGACATTCAAATTGAACAATCGAAATGAACAATTCAATTGAACAATACAATTGAACAATCAAATTAAACATTCCAATTGAACAATGCAATTGAACAATAAAATTGAATATTCCAATTGATCAATCCAATAGAACAATAACTTTTAACAATGCAATTGAATAATCAAATTGAATAATCCAATTGATCAATCCAATTGAACAATCTAATTAAACAATCCAATTGAACAACCCAATTGAACAATCAAATTGAACCATCGAATTGAAGAATGCAATTGAAAAATCCAATTGAACATCTGTACATAAGTTATACATATATACCAACATGTTTAGCACTTAAAGAAGACTGGGTGTAACAATCACAATCTATGGAACTGAAATGCATTGAAATCCATAAACAGTGAAAGTTGAAACCCCAAATACTGAGTTATAGGGTGGTGGGTGACAAACATTTACAGTGCATACAACTAATATATATTCCTAGGCATATAGAATTAAAAAAAACCTTGAAATTGAACGAAATGTCTTGACATTCATAAATAGTGTAAGTTGAAACCCCAGATATTGAGTTACAGGTTATTGTGACAAACACAAACAAAAGGAATGACAATGAGTGGGATATGAGAGAATTTGGAGCATTGAATGAACCTTGATCTCCAAATTATGCACTTGATAGTTCAAATAAGTGCGGAGG
This sequence comes from Sequoia sempervirens, assembly GCA_007258455.2. Taxonomy (NCBI): domain Eukaryota; kingdom Viridiplantae; phylum Streptophyta; class Pinopsida; order Cupressales; family Cupressaceae; genus Sequoia; species Sequoia sempervirens. The sequence continues at coordinate 308,234 of VDFB02124648.1, read as the reverse complement.
GATGCGTAAGGCAAGTTGCCCAATGGAGGTAACGAAGGAGGTGACGAGTGATTACTGCTCTAAACTGGTCGTTTAGGGTGGGGAAAAGCAGTAATTATATACATCTATTGCTTGCTCAACAACACATTCCCTCTTGTGCAATACACCAAATTGAATGAGTAGAACTCAAATAAAAAGCATGAATAGAATCATATGTTTTACCTTGAATGTAAAACCTGATATGAATTCTTGCTTTTTGTTTGGTTTAGCTCATTCAGGCTTAGTGCATTACTTTTCTACAACAACCTTCTCTATGCTTTGCTACATCAAACCCCTCTTTCTCCACACTTGTCTCCAATTCTTGTAGGCAACACTTCCCTGAAACAACAAACTTATTATATAGACATAATAGAGATTCATATATATATACATATAATAATATATACATATATACACACACACACACATTATATATATATAGACAATTACATATATAAGAACAAAATAATATAATTGCATGACAAAATATCGTCGAAATGAAAACAAGTGAACCCATTTTCATATTTGGGAATAAAAAAATAAAATTAAAGGCAAATGGCATAGTTAAGGTTTGTGCATTGTCGAACACACGAATACAAGTGCATGACAGAAAACCCTATAATTGTGAACCAGTGAATCCCATTCCATATATGGTAATAACAATAAAATAAAATAAAGAATTTAGCAAATAGAACTGTTGTGCATGGAAGAACAAAATAATTCATAAACAATTACATATATATACATATACGAATATATATATATATATATATATATATATATAAGAACAAAATAATATAATTGCATGGCGAAATATATTCGAAATGAAAACAAGTGAATCCATTTTTCATATTTGGGAATAACAAACAAATATTAAAGGCAAATTGCAAAGTTAAAGTTTGTGCATTGTCAAACAGAGGAATACAAGTGCATAGTACAAAACCCTTTCCATGTATGCTTGTAACAATCAAATAAAAAAAGCATTTCGTAGACAAAACTATTGTGCATGGAAAAACAAAATAATATGATTGCATGCCAAAATATCTTCAAAATAAAAACTAGTCATACCATTTTCATATTTCAGAATAACATGAGAATATTATAAGAAAATTGCAGAGTTAAAGTCTGTGCAATGAGCAAGACACGAATGCAAGTGCATGGCAAAAACCCTCGAAATGATAAACATTAAAACCCTATGAATATTTCCTAGTAACAGTCAAATATATTATAACCATTTCCGTATTTTGGAATAACAAACAAATGTAAAAATAAAAGTGCAAATTTAAAGTTTGTGCAATGATGAACACATGAATACAAGTGCATGGTAGAAAACCATTCAAACCCTTTCCATATTTTGTTGAACAAGTCTAATAGTAATGAAAAACCATTTAAACTAGTCAAACCCATTTCACATTTTGTATAAGAAAGCAAATGCAAAAAGCATAATGTAGAGTAAACATTGTGCAACGAAGAACATAAGATTAGGAGTGCATGGACGAGTGTAGAGGAAAAGAAAACCAATTAAACCCTTCCCACATTTCATTTTATTAATCTTTATGAAAGACAAAATTTCACAAGGATTTTTTTTGAAAAAATAAGTGCATGGCAGAATACAAACATATTCAAAGACACTGGTATAGGCTGAGTGAGGTTAGAAACCTCACTTGAAAGAGAAAGGGAGCTCTCGATAGTGCAGAGCCGAACAAAGAAGCGTGAAGAGTCAAACAATGAAGTATGGAGAGTCGAACCAGTATCAGTGTGAAACCAAACAAACACTTGAGAATGTTTACAAACAAAAGGAATGAGAGTGAGTGGGATATGTGATAATGTGGAGCATTAAATGAACCTTGATCTATAAATTATGCTCTCGACAGTTCGATTAAATGCGAAGGGATGCATAAGGCAAGTTGGTCAGTGGAGGTAATAAAGGAGGTGGTGAGTGATTAATGCTCTAAACTGTTCGTTTAGGGTGGTGAGGCTATTGTGGACACGTGGCTGTCTGATCCAGTGTACGTAGATGTTTGCTGATTAAGGAGGTGGATGGGCTCCACTTTCAAGTGGAGGGAAAAATGCGCCCATTTTGGACAGGTCAGAGTAAATGGTGCTTCACACATGGCACAGTGCTTGATTTTTTTTAAAAAATATTAGGCCTGATGCATAAGTGGCAAGGTGACGTGGTGGGAAATTTTTTAAATTATTTTGGTCCACGTGGACCTCCAAAGGTGACGCGCCTTACTTTGGGCCCCTCTCCCCTATGTTGTAAATGTAAATGGGTTTGAATTACCATTAATTTTATGTTTTTCTCTTTAATTTTCAAACGACAAGGAATACAATTTCTTAATAATCCAATAATACTTCTAATATTTCTTTGAATATTGATAAAAGATAATGAGATTATTATTGAATCATTTTATTAATAATAAACAATTATATTTCTTAATGTTTGAAAATAAAAAAAATATAAAATTAATGTTAATTGAAATCCATTTGCATCAGCAACATTCCAAACATTAATGTCTCTCTAAATTCAATTTAAGGTTCCAAAAAACGGGTGCTTCCATGCAATCATTAACCTTGTAAACCTTAAAACCATATTTTGTCTTCTTAGAAGAATTGTGTAGTGGCTACTACATACTCTTGTTGCTTACATACTTTATCACATTCTTCTTTCACTGCAATGAATGTTGTACATAGCTCCTACAACTTGTTTCGTATTTGGTTGAAATTTTGTTTGCTAAATATTTCTCATTCTTTAATCCTATGGAGCTTCTCCTCCAACTTCTTGTTTCTTTCAACCAACTCCTTAGTTTGTAATTTAACTCTACTTAATATGCCTTCCATTTGATGAAATAGTTTAAAATATTCCATCACAATCATATTTGATTAGATTTTGAATATATTCTTTGTGATTTATTCTATCTAAAATTTTATAAGTAAAACTTTTATAATCTTCATCTACCTACAAGTATGTCCTCTTTAACTACATCTTTCTAATAAATGAAAAAAATCATCAATAAAAGGAACCCTCATTTCTAATTACTCAATATTATACTAAATAGGTCAATCTAAATCAATAAAATTAAAACTTCGTACTTATATTAAAAAAATATATCTTCTTTCATTTCCATTTTCTTGGGATCTACAATCTAAAAATCTAGGAGGTAAGTAAAAATGTCTCAAGTTCCTCTTTGCTCATTTCTAAGCACTTCTCTCTACCTCTAAAGCCTGCTAGATTACAAAATTACATTCACCAAACACTAAATTCATGGATGTATGTAATAAAACTTGTGGAAGAAAGAAAAGTAAAACGTTTAAGTTTCAACCTTGTAAACCTATTCACTACCTTTAACAATGTTGAATACTTTGTGTATTCTCCAAAAGCGTTTGTCCCTATTTTAACAAATTTCCATAAAGAATAAAGAAAGAAACAACCCTTTACATAATACTAATGGATTTCAACAAATTTCTACGTAGAGTACACTTTGTTTTGCATTAGAGTTAATATACTTTAACACGATAACCCTGATTTGAAAGAGTTTGACAAAAGTATTATACTTATAAGAGTAAAATAATAAAAAATGACACTGGAGTTGACTATTGTTATGTCTACTTTTTTCTCAAAATTTAAGCTAAATACAATTTGATTGGAAGAATTCGTGAGTAGAACTTGGCCCTAAAAAAAAAGAACATAAATGGCACTATGAACTTGTATAAAAAAACTTCATCTTCTTCATTTTCATTTTCTCGAGATCTACAAACTAAAACTCTAGGAAGTAAAAATGCCCAAAGTTCCTCTTCGCTCATTTTTAAGCACTTTTCTCTGTACCTCTATAGCTTGCTATTTTAGAGATTAAAAAATTACATTCACCAAACACTAAATTCATGGATGCATGTAATAACAATTCATTAATTTTTTTAACATAAAAGAGTAAAAATTCTCAAATGATTGTTGTATTATGGTAAAGTACAAGCCAATAGTTAAAACATTTAATACCAAATTTATTGCATAATATGCTCAATCTGATCCACTAGAACAGTACAAAATGACTTTGAAAATCCACAGAGCTTACCTACAATGTTGGGGAAATGGGAGTTGTAAATATAGATTGTACCTATCCTCATTACCAACTACAATTATAAATGCAAAGCCATAGTGGTGGCTCAAGAGCTATCATAACATCACTATGAGCTTGGAATCAATTATGTCCGATGTAAAGTGACATGTGTCCTTTATACAAATCAAGAGCTTGTATGCTCTACTGATGTTTAAAACACCATGTAATAATGTAACATTGTAATTCCTTTGCAGTAAAGAATTATTTTGTGTTTTGAATGTCTATTCAAATTGTACAATTAATTAGCAATAGTATTAATGTTTGGAGTAATAACAATTGCACATAAACTTTAAAGGAGTTTAAATGGCTACATTGATAGAAAACTATATGTATGTCGATATGTTACTGAGTATGTGTTTGTACATGAATAGGGTGCAAAGTTGAAAGTAACAATAAACTTGCTAAATAATGGAATGAAATAAACTTAGACAAATCGGATTTTTTTAGTTCAAGAAATTAAATATGGTCTAGTTATAAAATATTTGAATGCAGATTTAAAATATAAAGCAATGCAAATGAAAGAAGAGAGTTGGCATCAATTTGACAAAAAGCATTAAAAATGGAAATAGAATGTTGTCAAAACAATATTTATACTTGATATTTTGGAAGCTTTTATTATTAAATGACAATAGGTTTACCATTAAACAAGTAAAATGTCAGTCTTGCCAGGGTTTCAAAAAATATTGTGACTCTTGCTATGGTTTGTTGAAATGTTATTTCTGATTTGGCATTTGCAACCTTAAGTTACTATATTGTGATAATTATTTTGACTTTGCTTAAATGTAAATAGTTACAAATGATTATTTTGATGCTTGATAAGATATTTTCCTTTTTGAAAGGGTTATGCATTTTCTTTTATAGTTACACATACAAAACTATGATAATTGGCCTTATCCATAACTGACCTTTTCTTTTATTTAATGTTGTCATCCAAACATATTTCCCTTAAATTGAAAGATATTTTTAAAACTACTCATTATTTCCTTGTCTTTTTAGTATTCTTCTCAAGGTATAGGGTTGGAGAGGCATGTTTCTCGCATAATCATTTTTGTGTTAAATTTTGTTTCATTATATTTTTCAAATTGATAGTATATGTAACTTGGTTTAACACTAAAAATGCTTTCGCTGAAATAAAGGCTTTCCAATGTGTTGTTGGTTGTTAATTTTGAACTAGATGTCATAAATAATATATATGATTGTCATTCCTAGTCATTAATAATTTGGAGGGATTGGCCAATGAAGAGGTGAAAGTTTGAGATAACTTTCCCTCTACACTTTGGACTCTACAAAACCCGAGAAGATAATTCCTTACAATCTTGTTGAAATTTTCCCATGCCAAAATATCTTAAACATTTCAATATCTTTTAAGATTTTAAAAAATTAACAAAAATAGAACAAGAAAAGATATGAAACTTCAAAAAATAACTTCAAATGAATTGAAATATTTTGAGTGTTCTTAATGTAGGGTATGTAGTTAGAACAAATGTAATTGAAATTGCTTAACAGTGTTCTATCCAAATATCAGAAAGATTTAGAAAATTCCTTACACTATTGTAGTCAGAGACTACTAATAAACTCTACTTCAAACTCTTTGCATTACTTCATACAGAGCTATATTCTTATTTAAGCATTTAACTCATTCTTTGAATTAGAGGTAAAATAAGAATAGACATCAAAAGAAAGACAATGACGATGATATGAAAGATCTTTGATCATTTTCATTTGCATTTTGTATAAAATGTATATTGAGAGACAACTGACCAGAAAATTATGCCATTGTATTCAATAGATGCTAGTATAGTTAAGCAAAACCTGTAAACTACATACAATTTAGGCTCAATAACCTGGTAAAAGAATTAAATTCTATTCTTTGTGTTCTGCATTACAAAATTTCTCGAAAAGAATGTTTCATAATATATGAATAGAGACTTATGTGGATGATGATTAGGCATATAAGACAAAAATAATGTTTCACATCATCTAAAACCTCTATAATTCTAGATGCTGATTGCACTTCTTGTCCCAAGCATTATATTCCTCTTTTGAAGGCTACTTGAATGCCATAAATTCATCCAATCTACTTCTGTAAGCTCCTTATTTTCTCATCAAAGAATCTGTTTTCTTGTCAAAATCTTCCAAGAATCTATTTGTGTCTGATAACTTATAGATATAGCTCTTGATGGAGTCAATATCTATCCAAATGCAATTGAATTTTTTTAACAGTATATCACCCAAACATTAAAGAGCTTTATAGAAATGCATTATATTAGTATACTCAAAGATTTATAACCATTTATACTTCAAGATCCTTGTATTACTTGGTAGAATCTATATTCTTATTCAAGTATTTGACCAATTCTTTGAACCAGAGTTGAAACAAGAATTCACATCAATGGAAAGAAAAAGACTATGAGATGAAAGATCTTTAATCACTCTCATTAATGATTTGTATAAAATGTATAGTGGGAGAGAAAAATGCAATTATATTTATTTGTTACAATCTTTGTCCTTTCTAAAAGTGTCTAATGTTGGTAGTTAATGTCTTTTTCTCTCCTCTCTTTATTCTTTGTTGGTGTAGACCTAGGAATGGTGAGTTGGCAGAAGAAGACAATGTTGTAGTAGTAGTTATAAGCATTGAGTGTGCATGAAAGACAAAAATACTCTACATCATCTTGAAAATATTACAAATCAGGTAGTTGATTGTATTTCTTATCCCAAGAATCACACTCTTCTTCTAATGGCCATTTGAATACCATAAATTCATCCAATTTGTTTCTGTATGAGCCATACCTCTTCACTACTTGATTTGTTTCTTTGTCAAAATCCTCTAAAAATCTGCTTGTAAACCATAACCTATCTATGCTGGTCTTAGTTATATCAATATCAACTAAATTATCTTCACAAATGAGAAGAGCTTGAGCTGCAACAACATTCTCCATCTATGAACTCCACTATTCATATGCTTTGAATCCTCTGCTATTGTTTAAAATATCTAGAAATTTAAGGCCAAGATCACTTTCATAAAACTCTTGGACTAATTCCCTTATTCTATTTTCCATGGGGTCCACCATTCCTTGGTAATTAGTTATTCCTTTCACCATTCAGTATGTTGGGATTATCTACCTTGGCTTGTTTGGATCATGAGCGGATCCCTTGATTATGCCAGCTAGAGCACTGAGCCTTGGCACCCATAATTACATTAATGGGACAGTCTCTGCTCTATCCTTCTCAAACATTCCAATAGCTGTCATCATCAAAGAATAATTATTGTGTACATTGCTTACTCTTTTTATTGTTTTCCCCATTAAATGCTCAAATATATTGGTCATTATAAACAAATTATTATCATGGTTATCTTCCTCATGAAGTTGTAATATTTCATCATAAGCTTTTAACTGTTTGATAAAATCTTTTCTATTGATCCTTGATCTGGGTGGTGGTGTAGCAAAAGTTCTTGGAACTAATAGCCTATTTTTATTGTAAACAATCATTTTTGTAGAGTGAGGTGGTGGAGGTGGTGTTGAAGAAGGGGATGGCATTGTTGGTTACACTTGTTGCATCTGAGGTTGTTGATTCTGTAGCATCTCAACCATTATTTCCAACTATGTAATCTTTTGCTTATCCTTATTATATTGAAAAGTAAATCATTATATTTCTTGTTTTCCTTATCATATTTCTCTTGTAAAGTTTCTATTTTTCCCTTACTAAATTTTGCAACATTTACGACCAATGTGGTTGCTTCAATTGTTGAAGTGTTTGAAATTCTTTTTATTATTAGGCCCCCTCTTAAATCATTGGTAGACTCTATAATTGTGGGCTTATTTGTGTTTTGTGCAAGTGCCCAAATAGCTAGAGTATCCCACTTAGGGCTAAAAGTTGACCTAGATAGTGCACATAATGCCTCATCCTCAATAGCAAATACCTGAGCATCATGTTTTCTGAAAGTATCAAGGGCTATAGTAGATGCTATATCCAACATAGGTAATAGGAGAATACCACTGTCACTTACAAGTTTTTTGATCTGATCAGTCATCATTTCTTTTTCCTCTAATTTCATTTGTAGCACCAATATTTTTGATATTTTCTCCCTTGGTTGGTTTGGGAATTTGGCCATTTCCTCATTCAACCTTTTCTGATAATCATTGCTCTTGGTCTTCCATACAAATTCTTTAAACATATTGCTTTTAACAAAGGTGTCACCATCCATGAAATTCTTGCAAGCCTCATCTCTAACATCATTTGCATTATCAACTCCTGTTAACACTACTTTGGTGACTCTATTTTTTGGAGCTAGTAGATCATCATCGCTCTGAGAAGATGGCATGTGTTACATTCAATGTCATCTATGGTTACAAGTAGCTCAAGTCATATTCATAGTCCGATGAGTAATCAACAAGTCCAATTTTTTCAGTCTTCCTCCTCTTTGGAGAGGACTCCTTTGGAGGTGAATCAATATCAATTATATTTTGGGGTGGAGATTGGGGTGCCTGAGGCATAAGGCTTGATGCTCTTGACTCCCTAGATTGTGTCCCCTTCATCATAATCCCCTTGGGTCTTCTGGTGAAGACATATAATTTTGTGGGGGTCAGTAAGTGGGCCTTTCTTCTATCATGGGGGCTTTCCCCTTATCATGTTCTTGCTCTTTAAGCTGTCCAACCACTTCATCAAAGTTTTGTAATATTATCTCCACTTTGAGAAGTGGATCATTAATGTTAGCATAAAGTCTCTTGAAATTGGGATCGCTTTTCTACTTAGCCTTCTCAAGTTTCTCAAAGGTAGGGAGAGGAAGGTACGAATGCCCCAATGGTCGAGGCCGAAAACCAGGTATCACTATGTAGTTCACCCTCTGAGCAGGAGAAGAAGAAAAGAAGAGTGATAGATAAAGGCTTAGAATATGAAGGAGAAAAAAGTGTGGGAGACAAAAACATATCACAATCGTTTTTTGGCCTCACACAACATAAAGTAAGCTCGACTAATGCTATTACATCTAAGCATTCTTCTTTGTTCACTTCTTCGATGCCTGCAATTGTAGAATCTTCTAGTGTTGCTATGTTTCAACAACTCCGCCTATGGTAGTTTCATCTTCAATGGTGGTTCCACAACCATCGGGTATTACCCTGTGTGGCTTGCCTCCTTTTTCACCATCCACCTTGTCAATCCCATCATCCATGCTCATGGGAATAGTTTCAGTTAGTTCAGAGCAAAAAGTCACCATTCCTTTTGGGTTGTCGCCAGGATCTCCCTTTGTAGGAGAAATAAACAATTTCATCGACAGATCGAAACAGCTAGAAAGGCCCATGAGGCCCATTCAAAAAAGCGTAGAGGGAAAGAAGCCAAGACCATGGAGGTATCCCATATGAGATCCTTTTTCGACCCCAGCCAACAATCTTTAATGATTGTGCATATGAATCCTAGAGTCATGAAGCTTCAAGAACAGATGCAACCGGGAGATTATAATGTTCATGTAGTAGGCCTAAATCTTAGTGAGGCAAGATCCCAGGACAAGGTTGAGCCAATGGAAGAAACCCAAAACTCTGTTACAACAGATTATCTGAAAACCAGTCGTCAGCTTAAGAAGAAGGAAGAAGAGCTCGACAATGTGAAAAAAATAGTAGACCGATTAATTGCTGAGGGAAAATCAAAGGAAAGTGAGCTGGGAAAACTGAAGAGACAGCTAGAAACCTGTTTTAGTGAAGAAGTATTCAGGCTCAAGACACAACAAAAAGCAAAGCTAGAGGTACAGGTCTCCGAGCTAATAGCACAAGTCAAGAATATGCAGCAGCAACTACGGTTGGAGATTGATACTAGGGATCAACAAATCCTAAAATTGAGAGAAGAATTTGTTCAAAAGTCTCAGGCTATAAATATCGTTGCTATTTTCCGTGAGCTATATGTCTTTTGCTGGGAATGGATAAAGAACATAGCTTCTAATCTAAATTCGGTGCTCCGATTTATTACTAAAATGCAAGCACTCAGCATTAAGGTACCTGAAATTGTAGATCAAGTGCTTACTTTTGTATTGTCAAAGGTCGCAAACTCGGAGTTCCTACTAGAAAAATTCTGTAGCATAAGTAAAAAGACGCTTCAAAAAGTTAGGTATAAATGACAGAGGGCAGACAGCTATGAAGGTTTATCAATTGTTGAGCTGCAAGAAAGTTGCATCCAAGTGCAAGGCACATTTGGCTGATTTGCAAAAGGTGTTGCATAGCACAAAGGGATACATTGACCAACTAGTACAGTTGGGCCTGTCATCCCCATTCCTTCCAGATAACATGGTTTTTCCAGATAACCAATTCAAAGAAATTATCAGTGAATCAACCAATGTGTCTGAAGTGGAACTTTTTCTAAACCTAGTTGCTAAATTAGAGTGAGAAATGTGAAGTGTCGTCCAAAAATTAGATAATTCCTCATTCAAGAGAATTATTGATTTAGACAAAGTCCTTTATGGATTGAAAAGGAAAACGAATGGACATCTCTGCAATGCGCTCTTGAGAAGATGTGATTTTGAAGTATGCACAACTTATGGCTTTTTCTTTTCTATTTTGATGTCTATACCAGATTTATTTGTTCTTACTTTTGCAATTGTTTTGTTGTAGGCAATGTTTGAAGCTTTAACAGTTTCTATACTGTCTTCTACTTTACTAGAGACATTTGTCTTTTTCATATTTTCGCCAGCATTTTTTCCCAATGCTTCCACGTGGCAATCGGGCAGTTGTTTTTGATAAAGAAACTCTCGACAGTATTCACAAACAATGACAAGAAGCCATGTGGCAGTTTCAGATGTCATTTGATTTAGTAACGCTTTGAAATCTTTGAAAAATATAATAAAATTAAGAGACATTATGTAATTTAATTGTACTTAAGTAATATTTTTTTTCATGAAAAACTTGGTATTGTAAAGCATATAATATCATTTAAAAAACTTAATTTCAATAAATCTGTTATATAACTCTCTCTGTTTAATGGACAACTGTTAATTAAGGGGAATAAGTATCTGATACTGTTTATTATTTTCGTTTGTTATCTTGTTTCGGTTAGATGTTGCACATTATTTTGTTTTGGGCCTATTTCCAATAAACAATTATTGGAAAGTTATAGTGATATTTTTTTGCTTATTCAATTATTACTGAATATTGATATCAATAAAATATTTATATTTACATCTTATTTTCTAAATATTAATCGAGTGATGATTATAATGTTTATTAGAAATAGAATTTGACTAAGATGTATGAACAAGACTTTAAGTTATAACTATAACTATGATTTCCAAAACTGGAAACAAAGCTCAATTTAATCGTAGTTGGAGCAAAACTTAGTTAAACAATAGCTAAAAATGATGCTTGTCTCTATAGATAGTGACCTGTACTAATATTAGCATGCTTACAAAGGATGTAGCAAAAAAAATTGAATTTAGGTACTTGGACATGGACATAAGAAAAGCTTTTAGCACTTAGAGCAATCCTCAAATTGAAAAAGACAAGTATGCATTAGCCTAAGCTGCAATTAATGAAAGAATGATAGAGTCACCAAATCTATATACTAAACTCTATAACTTGCACAATATGGTGCAAATGCACTTGGTTTATGCTAGTAAATTATAGTGCATTTTATATCACCATATCAGGTAATTTTAATTTGCTCACATCTTATTTTGTTGTTATGGTGCCTCGTGCTGACACCTATCCAAACCATCTTACTTGAATTTTGCATTGGATTTCTAAATCATTAAAAATTAGTTATTTTAAAATGGTTTTAAACATTCTAATCATTGTATATTGTATTATATCTATAGTTGTCTTGAAATTGTGTATGACAATCATACTTATGATAAGTATTGTGATTAGGATTATTTTTCTTCGGCCTTTGGAAAATAATGTATGGCTTAGCTTTTTGGAATTATGTATAATCATTTGTTGACTAAATAATTATAGCTTTTGTGGAAATATAGCTTTGTATAACTAATTATTAATGAAAGTTTAATGACAACATTAGGGTTATGCCTTGGAGTCTGATTTAGAGTCACAGTAATTGTTATGGCTATAGCTATCTAGAAATGTCACTTTTTATTCAAAAAAAAGCAACGACTCACAATAAATACAGTACTCGTAGAGACCTGAGCGATAAAATATTTTTATAGATGTACTTGTAATTAGTCTCTGACAATTGGAATTGATATTTTTATAAATGCACATTTAAGATACAAAAGTAGGCAGTAGTATAAATACTCGGGTGAAAACATATATTCTAATGTAGTGTTTAAAATCTCTTCAACAGGTTGAGAAAAATTAAAGAATTGCATACTGACAACTATTTAGTTAACTAATTCCAAGAATGAGAAGTGACTAGTACATATGTGTATATGTTTCTCGAGAATGATACAAGTTCGATAATCTACAACTTGCACAAGTGGATGCAAATAAAATCAATTCCAAGCTTGCAGAGTACTACTAAATTTATTACGATAATAAATATAAGTATTGTTCTTAAAATATCGATAATAATTACTTGGGTTGGCTTCTGTGTTATATGTTTGAAGCACAACAAAAAAAATTCAGAGAAAACATGAAGCAGACTTGTTGACGCAAATGTTACACACACACACCAACATGCAGATAAAATTCTCACAAAGTACTGTGGGAACCTACCTTTCTTTAAAGACTCCACCAAGAAACCTAAATCTAAGACAAACTCAGTTTGATTCCAAGGCTTGTTTATGTTAGGTCTTGACACACTAGGTTCACTTAGGGTTCATTGTGATTTTTTTGTTAAACACGAGGGGTAAATGGTTGTAATGAATTGGTTGGTATCTGAAAGATATAAATATAATCTCAATCCGATCATTCAATAACTTCATAAAAACAAAATATTTGCAATAATATTTCATAAAAATCAAAGAAATTGCATACATTCAAGTATATTTAGCATTAAGCATTCAACAATTACATGGAATCGAAAGATTGTAATAAAACTCCATGCATTTATCATTTTTTGAACATTTTCTAGAATATAAAGCATCTATTCTAAAATAAAGCATAAAAAATTACTGAAAATTAAAATTTCTCCTAGGTATTATCCAGGCATGTCTCAAGAAATAACCAAACCAGAGAAAACCATTCCATACGTCACCAGATTGTTTCATATCTAGGCACAAAATGATGCAAGATTTTAAAGAAAGGGGGATCATTTGCCACCAAATAGTGTTAGTATGCACCCTTAAACAACGTAGCACACAGTCTTGTCTAAAAGGAACAAAAAATTAGCTATGTTTAAGATTTCATATTAGGAAATAGCTTTGAAATTGGCTTTGATATTAGTTAACTTCTAATGAAACATACAAGTTTTTAGTCTAGAATGGAACAAAAAACAGGAAAAAGAATAAAACTTGAAAATGTTATAATTCTCTGACATCCACAAATTCTGAACTTAACTTAAAATGATACATCTCCCGACCTTTTATAAGAACAAGACACCTGATAAATTCAATTGACACATGAGAGGGAATCCAGGGGACAAATTGTAGCAAGGAAAGTGGCACATGAAAGTTGGAAAGAGAACTTCTAAATAAGTCAACTGATTTTGACCTTCTTCAACATTTAAAACTTTGGACTTGTTTTTTTAAAACTCGATGAGGAGAATCAAATCAGATTGAGTAGATTTTTCCAACAAAATGTAGGAACTTTGCTGCAAGATATTCAAAGCAATCAGGTGGAACTAGTTATTCAAATCCACCAACACTTTTGTTCCTACATTCAGGTTCAGGCTTTGGGTTAAAACACTTAGAAGTAAATCACCCCGAAGTTAGGTAGCCTCCTTTGTCACATGCATAATACCTAGGTCCCCAGTCTCCCAGTTGTCAGTGTTTCTTCGCGACAAGATTTGTTCTCGCATGAGCCTTCAGAGTGCACCACCAAACCTAGTAACGTCATCGAGTTTGCTTACAATCCAATTTTTCCTAAATTTCCATACTGAAACATAGTCCGGCAACCTATTTCTCTTGCACATAAAATTGAACCATATTTCAATCCCTTTTTAAAACATTAATAACTCCCATTAATATTAAACCATCATTAATAAATCAACTTTTAAAACATGTCATAAATAGCATGCTTTTAATGCATTCTCATGTAGTTATCACTTTAGGTAGGCCACTAGATATTTTAGGCTTTCAGGAAAAATTAAACAACCAACTTTAACACTTAATCACCAATGCATATCCTTCACCTAGTACCCGATATCCGACATCATTCAACTTTACTAGAACAAAACTCACCCGGACCCCGGTTACCACCAGAACCTTTTACACCTCCTAGGCCTTTACTCCCACACTACAACAACTTACCAAATTCACATTAAACATTTCCAATCAACCTAGTTTCCCAGTACCTGGTATATTCAACACCCGGTGCTTTCAAACCATGAATTATTTCAAAGATTTCTATTTTAACATTTTTCTTCCGGTGATCCTTAGCCAACTAGCGCTTACCATGAGCATTAATTTTTTAACTTGGGTCCCCAAGCCTTACATTCTTGGGGCGTGTTGTGAGACCACACAATAGGATTGTTATTATTAGCAAGGCTCTTTTAGTTTATTTTCTTTCTATGATCATTTTGCATGGTACTGTGCAACAACATATTAGAAGAGTTTACTCAAAAAATACATTATGGTATGTCGAGTTATCACACTGTGAAAATGGGTGAACCCCATAAGTTGATTTTCAAGTGTTTTATAACTATCGAGGATATAATACATACATGCAGTGGCTTTCACCAAAGCAAGAAAGATGCTAAGGATTCAGTTGTTGGAGCGGCAATAGCTTTTCTTAGTAGCAAGGATAACAGTGTCTATTGATTTGAGGTAATTCACAATAGTACAATAGGCAATTAGCATTGACTTTGGCGCTGGATTTTAGTGTATTTTGAGTAGATGAGTTGGAAAATTTGGTTGGCGTAACTAAACTCAATTCAAACAGGCATGGTCATTTCGACATCCTATTTTGCGCCGACTTTTCCACTGTATTTAGCGTCAAAATTAGCATCGGTTTTAGCACCAAAAAATCATGGCACCTCTGTTAGCGCCTAAAATAGCGTCAGGAAGTAACAACGGAAATGGTAGTAAAATTGGCACCCAATTTGGCTTCCGGTTTTGCTTCCATGTTTTCTAGTTTTGCTTTCCATTTTGCATCCAATTTTGCTTCTAGTTTTGCCTCCAAGTTTGCTTCCAATTTTGTTTCCAAGTTTGCTTCCAATTTTGCTTCCAATTTTTCTTCTTGTTTTGCTTCTGATTTTCCTTCCACTTTTGCTTTCGGTTTTGTTTCTAGTTTTGCTTCTAGTTTTGCTTCTAGTTTTGCTTCCATGTTTTCTTCCAGTTTTGCTTCTGGATTTTCTTCCAAGTTTGCTTCTAGTTTTGCGTCCAGTTTTGCTTCTAATTTTGCTTCCAATTTTGCTTCTGGTTTTGCTTCTAGGTTTGCTTTCAATTTTGCTTCCAGTTTTGCTTCTGGATTTTGCTTCTAGTTTTTCTTTCAATTTTGCTTCTAAATTTGCCTACATTTTTGCTTCTAGTTTTTCTCTAGTTTTGCTTCTGGTTTTTCTTCCAATTTTGCTTCCAAGATTGCTTCTGGTTTGCTTCTATTTTGGCTTCCATTGTTGTTTTCTTTTTTGCTTCTAAAAATGCTTCTTATTTTTCTTCCATTTATTAATTTAATATGTTTTATTTCAATTTAATTAGTTAAATATATCGTGCCTCTTAAATAACTCATATGATTATAGAGTAAGTAATTTAATTATTTAACTCATATGATTAAATAAAAATATAATTATTGTAACATGATCATCATCTATAATTAAAACAAGTGAATCAAATATCTACAATTTAATTGAATTTGACATCATCCATCCTGAGCAGTAAATTAAAATCATCATACTTAATAAATATCCATCCAAAAATCATCGACCACTTTTAATATATATAAATTGACAAGTTAATACTGATAAGATCATCATCATATATAACTAAAACAAGTGAAAGTCAAATATGCCAGTACATAAAAAAAAATTCAAAATGATACATGTCCAACAGTTGACATAAGTGAAAATGATAGATGTACAAATGACATAAATAAAATTGATAAATTATGTAACTAAAATTGATATAAGTCAAGATGATACATGTCCAAATGATATAGTGAAAATGATACATGCCAATATGATACAACTCAACAATTAGTACAGTAGGCCATGAAAATGATACATATGATAGTAATCATGAAAAGAGTCATCATAACGATATATCAACAATGATCCATGACGTAGTCTATATGATCATGAATGTCACTGGTTACTATCACCAATTGTCTCATCATCATCATCATCATTTTCATCGGCCTCGATGTCTTCTATATATGCGTCATCATCATCCTCTGCCATGTGATCTATACTAGCAAAACCAATATTTTGTGGACCTATATCATGTTGAGGATCATCTTGATCTTCTAGAAGACCCATGTTCTGCAAAAACAAAGCATTTAAAATGAAAATTTATTATTTATTTCATGCAATAATTTATTTTGCTGTTATATATCTAATATTACAACATATGAGACAAAACCATAATCATAAATTACATCATATCAAAGTGCACATACCATAATAAAATTTCAAAAGAAGTT
Organism: Sequoia sempervirens; assembly: GCA_007258455.2. Taxonomy (NCBI): domain Eukaryota; kingdom Viridiplantae; phylum Streptophyta; class Pinopsida; order Cupressales; family Cupressaceae; genus Sequoia; species Sequoia sempervirens. The sequence goes on along the minus strand of VDFB02124648.1, from coordinate 291,433 downwards.
ACAGCTAATATTGGTGGGTCAGGACAAACTTTATCTTTCAAAAACAAAGCCAATTAGGTTGGCAGACTTGTGGATCATGCCAACATTTGGTGTAAGAGGAAGAAAGATGACTAAAACTCTGGAGGCCCACCATAATGGATTTTAGTATTCAACCATGAGAGCAAAAGAGAGCTGATATGATGTATCAAAACATTAAGCATGCATTCTTCTAGCCAGCAAAGAAGGAGATGATTACTTTGCTTCATTTTCATTTGCTTAACCATTTCACAGCGTGGGAATCAAGAAGACCAAGGATGTTCAGTTTTATGTGGAGGTAATGGATGTGGTCCAAACTTTAGGAGGGGCAAGAAGGTCAATGTATGATCTTGATGAAATTGAGGAAGAACAACAAGAGAGGAACATGAAAAATAAAATCAATACAGAGTTTCAAGGATTTGTCAAGCGAGTAAGAGAGCTATGGGAGCAGCCTCATCTAAAATATTTTGAACTAGAGTTTGATATACCATTTAGAGAGCTTGGTTTTTATGGAGTTCCTTTCAAAGCCTCTACTTTTATTGTTCCTACGGTAAAATTTTTGGTAGAGTTGGTGGAATTACCTTTCTTAGTAATCACTATTAGTGAGATTGAGATTGTTAACCTTGAGAGAGTATGACTTGGGCAAAAGGAATTTGATATGGCTATTGTTTTCAAAGACTTCAAGCAAGATGTACTCCACATTGATGCCATTGCTCAATCTTCACTTGATGGCATCAAGGAATGGCTAAACTCCATGGATATAAAGTATTATGAAAGCAAAATGAACTTGAACTGGCAGGAAATTTTGAAGAGTATTACTGATGATCCAGATAAAATTTATTGAAGATGGTGGTTGGGAATTTTTTAATATGGAAGCTAGTGATTCTAATTATGATAATTCAAAAGAGTCAAATCAAGGATACGAACCCTCTGATGTAGAAAAGGAATCAAAATCAAATTTCATGTAGCCACCATCAAGAGTGTTACAAGCTAACAAGCTGGAGGGAATTCTTATATAAGGATAATTTTCAATGTTGCAGGTACCGACTTTAATGCCAACTACAATGGCAACATTGAAATTCCCTAGCAATATTTATGTTAAGGAAATTTCCTTTAGATGCAAGGATTTAAAGCACATCAACCATGTGGTACAAATGATTAAATCCTAGAGGTGATCTGTAGCAATGAAAGAGTCTAAAAAGGCAGAGAGAGCTACACTGGTGACTCAGGAGAAACTACAACTTTCAAAAACAAAGCCAATTAGGCTGGCAGGTGTGTGGATCAGGCCAACATTTGGTGGAAGAGGATGAAAGATGACTGGAACTCTGGAGTCCCACCATAATGGATTTTAGTATTCAACCATGGGAGCAAAAGAGAGAGCTTATATCATGTATCAAAACATTAATCATGCATTCTTTCAGCCAGCGGAGAAGGAGATGATTACTTTGCTTCATTTTCATTTGCATAACCATATCATGGCATGGGAACCAAGAAGATCAAGGATATCCAATTTTATGTGGAGGTAATAGATGTGGTCAAAAATTTAGGAGGGGAGATCTTGATGTATGCAAAGAGGCATAAAGTGAGATGAATTAAGTTCACCTACATGCCTGCCAAAGTTTACTTCTAATTTTTATGAATGTTTTTCTTGACTGTCAGAGAAGAAACTTCAGCTTTCAAAAACAAAGCCAATTAGGCTGGTAGACGTGTGGATTAGGCCAACATTTGGTGGAAGAAGATGAAAGATGAAGTTGGAACTCTAGAGGCCCACCATAATGGATTTCGATATTCAACCATGAGAGAAAAAGAGAGAGCTGATATAATGTATCAAAACATTAAGCATGCATTCTTCCAACCAACAAAGAAGGAGATGATTACTTTGCTCCATTTTCATTTGCATAACCATATCATGGCATGGGAGCCAAGAAGACCAAGGATGTCCAATTTTATGTGGAGGTAATGGATGTGGTCCAAAATTTAGGAGGGGAGATCCTGATGTTTTCCAAGAGGCATAAATTCAAATGAATTAAGTTCACCTACATGTCTGCCAAAGTTTACTTCCAAATTTTATGATTGTTTTTCTTGTCTGTCAGAGTTTACTTATAAATTTGAAATTTCTTTTTGGTCATTTTGATGAGGATATATTTAGCCAATGTGTAAGCACCTTTTGTTTGTATCACAAGCATCTGTGCATTGCAAGAATTCTGATTATCTATGGTCTACAACTATGCCATCTCACTTATTGGATCTTCTATTTCAATGTTTTCTATGGCCTTCTTTTTTTGAGGTAGCACCCAGGACAATCCTATATCCTTTCCTTAGTTGAGAAGTGGATTTGAATTTGGAAATACTGCACTTTAAAACTAGCTATGGTTTAAGGAGAGCTATTCTAGCTTTGTTGTTGACACCCTCAATCTTCAACAAGGACTTAGATGCATAGACTAAAATACAAGCTTTCAAACTTAGATTTGAATGTGCATAATTTGATTGATTATGGTTTTCATAGGCAGTTTTCTTTACATGACCATTCTGAATTGTCAATATGTGTAATAGTGACTGCATCCTTATCAAGTTTGGCTACCCTTATTCGAAATGCCTTGGCCTTTGGACTCGATACAAAGTTGTGCATTGTTATTCCATATTTGTAACATGTAGGAAATTTAAGGGGTACAACATATAGAAATTCAGTATTGTCATCCAAGGAAAACTTACAGATGGTGTATCAAGAACAATAAAAAATGCTTTTATTATGGTTAATGCTTTCTTCCCCCACGGTGTTGATATTTTCCCCAAAACATGTTTTTTTAATTATTTCAATGCATCTCAAAATTCAATGTATTGATTAACATTTGTTACACATTTCAACTATTTATGCAAATGATGCATTTATGTTAACTCGATCAATGTTCTTACTTCAGTAGTTTGACTTCTATGACAACTAGCCATTATGCATTTCATCTACATCCTTCTATTTATTCATGCACATAAACGGTCATCTTGTAATCATAAGGTTTGAGCTCTATTTAATCATCATAAACAACTCAACACAAGAGATGCAAATTGACATATTAACACAAAAATATCCAACTAAGTTATTGAAACTCAACTATTGATACCTCGTTCTCCATCCAAATTACAAAATCGTTCCACTTTTTGTTTTGTAACATATTCTTTTCAAATTGCTTTGGATGGTGGCCATATTTCTCCTCCTATCAAAACATGGCACATGGACTACTTAAATTAATTAATATGCAATCATTTAATTTTTCAAGGAAATAAAAAAAAATATCATTTAACATATTAAATATACTTACAAATGTATAGATCAAGGCCTATAAACCTTTATGGCCACTGCGATGCATGGCACAAAGTTTCTCAAGCCTAGCCTTGGAGGCCTTGTCTTGAAACATGTACTAATTCAATTTAACTATGCACAAATAAAATTTAAATATCGTTTAGTAAATTTGATATAATCTTATGAGAAAATTCAAATACCTACGTACTCTCCTCATTGGACTTCCTCTGTGCATCAAACTTCTCATATGCTTTTACAAGCTCTTTCCATACTTTCACACTTACATCAATTGGGCTTCTTTTCTGCCTTAGCTCAAGAGAGATTTTTTTTATCTTCTTTGTTTGGTTGCACCAAAATCTCTTTTAGTTTTTAGACATTTGTAGCTTTATCTTCTTTATAGACCAACCTATGCCAAAATCAGTCTCCATGTCATGGATAACTGCTTTTTCAGTTGCATGGGTATTTGTGAGAATGGAAAATGTAGATGGTCTTTGAACCATTAAAGGCATGATTCCTTCAACCTATTCACAAACGTTTTCCCAATATCCATTATTCGGACTTCCCCTGAAATCACCTCATAGTCTATCTTTGTATTGTAGCTACCAATGCAAGATTGATAACATGGCATGGTGGAAGAAGTTTGTGTCCCAGGAGTGGTTGGGACATTGGAAGTCTTTGCTCCCTGTTCCACATTCTTAGATTGTATTGCCACTAATTTCCTCCTAGATATTTTGTTTGATCCAGGACTGGTTGGGTAATCTATTAATTCCCTTTGACACAATTGATTTGTTTGCAATGTTTGAGGGGCGTTACCAGATTATTTTTCTATGTATCTGGAAAGTGTTGTCCAATCCACATTAACGAATTTTTTCACTGCCTCTACCCCCAATATGGAAGCCAATTCCTCTTTATCTTTGTCAGTCTCATGTCCCTACATATATATATTTTAAATTATATTTCTTCTTTTAAATTTTGGAATAAAAAACTAAGAAGTAAAATTCAAAGAAACAATGGAAAAATTTACAAATCTACAAATTGATAATGAATTACCTCATTGTGACCAGAGTCTGCTGACAATGCTTACTTCCTTCTATTGCTTGAAAATTTGAGGTGACCGAGGGAAAATTATTTTCGTCTAGTCCGTGGAGGCAAACGAAGTACACACTATCAGGTATGAAAGTTTTCATCCAATTTGTGGTATGAAAGTTTTGTTTTGTGGGAAAATATGTTCGCTAGGTTTGCTTAGTGTTAATAACCTTATCATGAAAACTCTTTCATAATGCAATCTTGCACGAATTTTTCATGGCATCGGTGACTATGGTGCAACTAGGCAAAACCAAGTGGTTTCTGCGTTTATTTTTAGCTGTTGCTTAGCAGTGACATGTTCGTTGGGTTTGCTTAGTGTTGATAACCTTATCATGAAAACTCTTTCATAATGCAATCTTGCATGAATTTTTCATGGCATTGGTGACTATGGCACAACAGGGCAAAACCAAGTGGTTTCGACATTTATTTTCAGTAGTTGCTTAGCAGTGACCGACCCAATTCCTAGATTTTCCAAATAGTTTGTTGTTTCCTTGATACCTAGGTTAGGGAAAGAATACAAAGGCATCTTGACTTTGTGCTATAATATTTTGAGCCAAAGCTCAAATGGGTAGGGTAATTTTTTTTGTTGGTTTCTCAAAGGTTTTACAATTTATAATGATGGGACAATTTAGAGGTTGCCTGGACAGTTTATTCCATGAACCAGTAAACAATCATGAATTCAAATGCAATACAAAGAGTAGTAAACAATCACGAATTCAACGAAGAAAAAAAAATTGTAACCTTACTTATGGTGTCACAAACTAAATCAAATTTCTCATCAGTTGCTAGTAGCACCCTACTCTCTTCCTTCGCACAACATTTTTCCCTTTTTTGTCGTCTGATTTCTTCCTTCACGCAGGAAATTTTTTAATTTTAAATTTTGATTTAGTAGTCGGTGCTTTATTTGGCATTAGTTAACACCAACTTTAGTGATGAATTTTGGCCATTAATGTAATCTATTTGGGGCACCTAAGGCGATGCCAAGTGTGCCTAATTGAGTGCCAATCATTGTTGTATAGTGACTTATTCTCATTTTTGTGTATCACAGGATCCAAAGTGTTGGAAATAATTCCAACTCCTACCTTGTTTTTGTGACCACCGCTGTCTCATGGCTCCTTCATCAGCTCGGTGCGGTAGAATAATTTTTTACCATAGTCTTGCAAGGTGCTTCATCCTTCTCGGGCGGTAATGCGGTGAAAGCTTCTGTGGCGGCATGCAAGTCTTCCTTCTATTCCTGGTGGTGTTGCGGTGACTCCCACAAGTCTTCTAGGGTGCTGTCATAATAGTGGTTTACAATTCCTGAGAGGAATGAATTTTAGCTGAAATCACATATTTTTAGAAAATATAATGATTTAAGCCTTAAAAAGTTCCATTTTAAGGATTCCAATTGAAGAGGGTTTGATCAAATCACTTTAGATCAAAACCCTTTGGATAGAACCTCGCTAGTTTTAAACCATACCTATAAATGCGTCTCCTTTACACCTATCAAAATGCTGATAAAAAATCACTTTTGAATTAGCTTTTGGGGGATCAAATGAATTAATTTAAAATCTATTTCAAATGATTATGGTATTCCTCAGAACAAGCTATCCAATGAATATAATTTTAATATGTTTTGGTTTTGTTTTGTATTTATTTTTTAAGTTTTATTAAACATAGGTTTTTCATCGAAAATGAATTTCTTTGTTCTTCACATGTGGAAAAATAGAAGATTATCAAAAAAAAAATTGAAAAATATGAGTGCACCAGATATTGAATTCCTTGATCCAACAAAAAAAATAAAAAATTTGACATATACAAAAAAGTTACGCGTTATACGGTCGCATTATTTGGAATTGTAATTCGTTTGACTTTGAAACTTGATTAAGGAAAACATATTCAATAAAAACTATCTAACCAAGTGGAAGCACTAGATATCGAGTTACAAATCTAAACTTGAAAGAATTAGAATTTTATCCTTCATGGAAAAAAATTATGTGTTATATGGTGTCGTCACTTTTTAAAAAAAAATTTCTGAAAAAATCAATTTTCGTGGGAGATGGAAAAAGAAGTGAAATTTGATTCCAAAAATTTTGAAAAAAATATTTTTAGAATCTACAGACAAAATTTGATGAGACTCTAGTTTGTACCATCTTCAAATTCCTCACAATTTAGCCGCTATGGGTGCCCGAATGTGAAGATTTAGTTAAAAATAATAATTTCAGTGTCCAGTTTGGCCAAAAATTGTAAACCACTATTATGGGATCACCCTCTACCATTGGCGTGCAGTGACCACCATTGTCATGTAGCTCCTTCATCAGCTTGGTGCAGCAGAGCGGTTTTTACCGTGGTCCCGCAAGTTGCTTCTTCCTTCTCGGTGGTAGTGCGGTGAAAGCTTATGTGGCATCATTTTTATTCACAGAGGAGGCCATGGAGAGAGGACATGGACGGTGTAGAAATACTAAATCGCTGAGAGGAAAGTGGGTGGAAATAGATGAGACAACGAAATATGCAAGTACAATAGAGGTAAGAAGAGAAAGCAACCTCAACCAAAGGAGGAAGGTGTTTATGAATTCACAAATGCTACAACATAGAGGACATATCAATATGTCAAATATATGACTAAAGTGAGGTTTTGTGTTGGATAGCATACTCATTGAAATGATATAATTGGTGTACTAAACATTATTTACTATGTTGTGTATTATAGGGGTGAGATGAGGCAATGGAAACAAATCGTGTCATATCAAATGAGGACACAATAGATGAAGCGGGACATCAAGTAGTCAAATTTTGACTTAACTTAGGAAAAAATGATCTGATGGCATTTTGTGATATGCCCATCTTTGTTCATAGTATTATTGAAATTTATAATGTATTATCCAATCTTGACATAAATTAATGCATGTTGTTGATTATTTTAGATGGAGATTGAAGCAAATGCAGAACCTAAGCGTTCAACTAGCAAAAGAAGAAGATATGTATGTGGATGTGGACCTAAAACTGTTAAATCACATTGATGACAGTGGGTGGAAGAGGATATGACAATGGATACTATAGACACAACAAATGATTGCACTAAAGAAGAGGTAGGTCAGGACTATAGTACATGGGATGAATACTTTGAGAAAATTGTTGTTTGTGGATGTTCTGTATGTCGTGGAAAGAAACAATTCAAACGAGCGATTGTACAAAGACATTACATATATGATGAGCTTCCAATCGGTAGTATGCCTCCTACAATCGATTAAAACCAAAGAATAATAAATGAGTGTGGACTGTTGTTTTATAAACTATATTGTCAAAATTGTGTTTTATTTAAATTATTGTATAAAAAAGGTAGTCTATAGAAAAATGTTCCATTATTCAATTGATGTATATATGTTCATACAATTTTTATTTTTATTTTTTAAGCCATATTTGATTATATTTCTTTGAAATTGATACATTTATGATTTATCAAATTGTTTCCAAACATTAAATAATGCTTGCATTTGTTGATAGGTAGAACATTTTGATGAAACACATACTAATACCCAAGATCCAACTGGGTTATTAAGATTTGGAGGATGATCCAAACCATCCTTTAAACCATACTAGGGAAAGAAGAGCAAGATTGAAGAGAACATTACCACCTGAGAAACTTGAAGAGCTAATGAGAGTCACATACACTGATGACATGCCACCTAGCCTTAATGATGATGAACATGATAGTGAAAATGCATTGCATGAAGAAGGATTAAATGAAATGATTACAGGTTTCTTTGGGGATGGAAACAATTATGACAATAATGATGATATGGTTGACAATAACAATGATAGTAGGAGTAATTACCACCAACGTAATGTTGATGATAACAACATCAAAGACTCCATCAAGCAAGCAACAAAGACACCTGTGTTCAAATCGGGTGCAAGTAGAACCTAAAAATTGGCATGCACATTAATATTATTAGAAATCAAGTCACTATTTGGTTGGTAATACAAAGGATTCACTACCCTACTAAAGTGAGTTGAAATCTATTTCGTACTTTGCATTGTCAATTGGTGTACATAATTTGTAAACATTCATCAGATTCATTTATATTTCTTTAAGGGGATTTTAAAACCATATATTGTATATAAACAGTCCTAGTATAGATTGACATATGAAACATGTTCATCATAAGTCAAACATTCAATTGATTTAATCTTTGGCAATCTTACAAGGCTCTAAAAACTAAAATATTCCCTAAAGAGAATGTGTTGACATCAACTTGTAGAGAGGCATGTTTGTTGTTGGTTGAGTTGGGGATTGAATGTAAGCAAATTCATTCATGTAAAAATGATTGAATTTTATACAGAGATGAATATCAAAACAAGGTAGAATGCCTTGTATGCAAAGAGAAGAGATATCGTACAGATGTATAAGGTCCTACAGTTCCAAAGAAGGTTTTATGTCACATGCAATTATACCTAGACTTCAACGAATGCTTCATTGCAATTCACTAGGACAATTGATGGACTGAGATGCAAAGAACATGAGTAAAGATGGATTCATGCGAATTCCATCTAAATCCAAAGCAATGAAACACAGAGGAAAAATGGCCAACAAAATTCAAAGATGAACCCCGTAGTATCGGGTTTGGTCTTGCAATTGATGGAGTGTGCCAATTCTCTTTCTTGAGCTCAAATTATAGTGTTTGGCTAGTCGGATTGATAGTATACAATATTCCCCCATGGATGAGTGTTAGAAAGGAGTACCTTATGGTGACTCTCATTGTTCCAGGAAAACATCAAGTTAAAAACATGGATGTTTATCTTGCGCCTTTTATTGATGAGATGCAACTACTATGGAAAGGCATAAGAATGTATGGAATATCACATCCTCCATCAAATAGGTCCTTCATGTTGTATGGTGTGCTATGTTGGACTATTCATGATTTCCCAGGACTTGGTGTTTATTCTGGTAAGATAAAATATTTACGTATTTATATTCATAATTTATTTTCATCCCAACTTTCATACTTAGTTTACACTATTTTTTTATGTTATTAACATTACTTATTGAATTACAGGGCTTCAAACAAAGGGGATATTTACATATCCAAGATGTGCAAAACAATTTCAAGGGTGGTATTCTAAAGATCTACATAAATTTATTTACGTAAACAACAAGGTTTTTCTACCACTAGATCATAGGTTTAGAAATAGCTTGAAGGATCAATTTGATGGAAAAGTTGAAAATAGAGGCCCTCCCATGATTATGGGTCCAAGTGATTGGCTTAAGAAGTATGAAGATGTTGAATTGAAATATCGGGAGGATTTTTTTGATCAGGGTGATTCAATTGAAGAACTGAAACAAGTTGTAGTTAATATGCTAGAAGGAATGAAAAGGAAATCCATATTTTATGAGCTCCCTTACTAGAAGGATTTATTAATATCTCACCTATTAGATCCTATGCACATCTTCAAAAATGCCCCAAATTCTATATTTCAACACATATCAGGAAAAGACGACACCTTGTCTTTGAGGAGAGATATTGCTCTTTTGCGTACCAAATTTGATAGAAAACATTTGTGGCCAAATAGGGAAAATGAAACATATGCAGAAGCTCCATGGATTTAATAAAAAAGAGCTAGACCAACTAAAAAATTTCACCCATTCAATAAGGACACCTACTGGCTATGGGTCATCATTTTCTAAAGCTTTTACAATTGATGGACATATCACAAGATTTAAAACACATGATTTTCATAATATAATGAAGGTATTATATATCAACATTTAACATTTACTGGTAACATTGATTAAGGACTAAATTTATTTTGATATTTTGTTGTGTGAGAAAAAATTACTAATGACCTTTTCATAAATGTGTTTGATAGCATATCATGCCATTGGCAATTAGGGGGGATTCTTGTCTTACAGTTGACTTAAGGAATGCCATAAGTTGATTGTTAGCATTTACAAGGTATGTGGTTATATGAAATTTTCATGTGTGAGAGACATAGAGATATTATATTTCATTTTAATTTATGACTAAAGGTTCATACTAATTTACTATTCTTATATTAGGTGGGTGACCTCCAAGGAGATCCATGAATTTGAAGTGCCAAAGTGGAAGAAGGAAATTGCAAAAATTGTATGTGTATTTGAGAAGGAGCTCCCTACAAGTTTCATGGACCTACAAGTCCATTTACTTATACACTTAGTTGATGAAATTGAATTGATGGGTGTCATATCAATGAGGTGGATGTTTTTCTTTGAGAGGTATATGAAAACTCTTAAAAGATATGTTTGACAAAAGGCACATCCAGAGGGTTGCATGGTTGAAGGGTATGTATTGAATGAAGCATTTTTCTTCCTATCTGAATTCCTTGGTAAGGATTTTGAAGATGGCCCACACGTCTGGGATGAAGAATGAGCATACGATATTATTGATGGAGAAAAACCACAATCTAATGGTGTTGAAGTACAAATTAGTAAGTAAATTCATGATCAGTGTGGTTGTTTTTCTTGCAATCATTAATTTACTTTGTAATTTATTTGTCAAATGAACAACATGACTTTTGGAGTTTGAAATAAACATGATGACATGTAATAGGTGTAGATGAAATTTCTATACTCGACAAGTTCATTATGTACCACATGGACTTTATGAACAAATGGATTGATCTGTATGATAAAAAGAGAGAAGAAGTTCTAGAAGCAAGGAGACAATTTAAGAGATTGAACCTAAGGAATACTCCATTTCCCACTCATTTTCTTGGGGAATGGGGCAAAGATTTCACACTAGAATGGGTTACTGAACAAATTCAAAATCAAATAGAAGATGCAGGTATAGATTCAAACATAACAGAAGATGAAATCAACATGTATAGAGGATGTGAAAGAAAGGTATAGCTGGAATTTTACAAAATGTTGTTTCCTTACAGTTTTGATAGTATTAACTATTTTAATATTCATCATTATATTTGTTTTCACTAAAATAAATGGTCTTTCACAGGTGAGGAAATATCCAACAATGTGGGCATATGGTCGACATTATTGTGTAGAAAGTGTAGACGTAAAGAGACGATCCTTCAATTGTGGCATCATGGTTGACTTCAAGCAATCCAGTCGATCAAGATCAAAAGATAAGAATATAATTGAAGGGAATCTACAATATGTTGGGAAAATAGAAGAAATTATTGAGTTGGATTACCACTCTTTTAATTGTTGTATTTTTAAGTGTAGATGGTATGAAGCATTTGAGAGGACACGAAGAAATGATACCCATAGTGTATTTTTTTCTATAGATTCCTCATCGTTCCTACTAGAGGATAAGGAGCCTTATGTTCTACCAATTCATTGTGAGTAGGTATTTCTTTAACTCAAACAAGAAGCGGTAGTGATCATTAATCTATCAATTCATAGCTTATTGTGAATATATACATGTGTTTATTAATCAATAAAATTGTTATAACATACATCTAATATATGTATATTGTTCATGTGTAGGTATTTTTCTATGAAGATATTTTGGGCCCGAAATTGATATTTGTCATACATTATGATCGAAGATTAAGGCATGTATTTGACAATGCATTAGTGGATACTGAGCAAAACAATGATGGCCAACAAAATGAGAGAGAGAGATTAGAGAACTTCGAAGAAATTGACATCCATGATGATGTTGAAGATGGTTATGTTTAGGCACAAGAAGACAAAAATCTAGAGTTAGATGATGTTATGGAAGACAACAATATGGATGGTATAGAAAATGATGATCCAAATACATCTGGTAACAATATAGATGGTCTATAGTCAAATTTCAATGATGATGAAGATGATGCAGGTCAAGATGAGCATGATGATAATATTAGATACTTGAAAGAACATATGAACATTGACAATGATACACTAGATGACATTATAACAAACAATAATGTTAATGACCAAGACTTCTAAATTTTCAGAATTATTTGCAATCCATGTTTAAAAAAGGATGATTCTTATGGCCTAAACTTTGAAATTCTTTAGTAATATTATGTTGTACTTGGACAATTGAAAACCTGTTTTATTTTCCTAGAAAGTTTTTTAATTTTCCATTATAATTCTAGACCAAACAACATTTGTGGGGATGACCTTTTACACCAATCTTAATTTGTATGAAGTTCACGAACTTGTTGTCAAGTAGTAAATTCCTTTCGTAGACAAAAAATGTAAAGGCTTCATTTAAGAAAAGATTAGTCTCTTTCTGAGGGTAATCCACATGCAAAAAGTAAAAAGCACATAAAAAAACAATTATACAGTAGAAAATAAGATTCAATCAGTTATGTCTTATTTCACTTACACACTTATCTAAAAGACATAGGGTATTCACCATACATTTCCCTTGACAAAGCAAACATATGCTTTAATTTATTTTTACTGTATATCTCAGAAGTGAAATTGTTGTTACATAATGATTCACTGAGAAAATAATATATACAAAAAAATGTAAAGAAAATGTTTGAAATTTAACATGAAACCTACTGTGTTGCATTGAAAGGAATCAAGATTAACTGGGACAAGAAATAAAAATAAAATTTTGATGATTGTACTTAAAAGTGAATAGGATATGAAAAGTGTGGACAATGATGGTGCTGAAATTGAAACCCTAATTTTGATGACATTACTGTTTTATGTCAATAGAGATAAAGAGCACATACAATTTTATATACATAGCAAATGAAGATTTGAAACCAGTAAACTGAAAAAATGTAAACATTGTAAGATTTTTCCTTAAATAATAATTCACATACTCACTTACAAAAAAGGGTGAAGCATTTTTTATTCAAACTTTGTTTTCTTTAATAGACACAATAGTAAAAGAATATTTACAAGTACAAGAATATATACACTATTTCATAGAATATATACACTGTTTCATAGAATTCTAAATTTTTAGAGTTATTTGCAATTTGTTGGGTCTCAAAAATGTAGGTTTTTAGACCATAAGAGGGTGCCAATCTCTAATAGGACTTTAATCCTTAATACGAACCAATTAAAGTAAATTATTTGAAAGGACTTTAATTCACACCTAAACAAAAACCAATCAAAGCATCCACATAGTAACAACAAATGTGCCCTTATAATTCTTGCAAATTTAAACAACTTGAAAAGACCACTTTGGAGACAACAAAGCAATAAATAAGCATGAAAATTGACACAACAATTGAACTTTGAAAATGGATTACAAGTTATAATGTAGCTGCTCCATTATATTGCTCAAAATATAAACATACATAAAATGAGTTCTTTTGATATGAATAAGTGGATGAGATGGTCTAGTATCTATTCTAATGGATTGAAATGATGATGATATGATGATCAAAATCAGACCTTGGTTTCCCTATTTGTATAGGAAGCAACAAGCTTTAGGTCAGTTCACAAAAGTTACATTGTTTCTTAACTAAAGCATAATAAACATAACATAGAAACTTAAAAAGAGTTTATTGTTGGATGCACCACAATCCGTTAATCATCAGCAAGCACCTATGACCACCTAAGATCTATTCAAGGCTCAAGCACCATGTTAATGCATCCAAAACAACCAAACTTTGACTACCTCCTCATATAGCTCGTGCAAGGAAAAAATTAACCTTTGACATGTGATCAATGCATTTCTCTTGGGCATAAGTGTTTGCATTCTGTAGAGTGTTTGTCATTAGATTCTCCAATCCAACAATCCTCCCGAGCTGCTTATGAATTTTCCTGAGTACCTCATCTTCATCATTGATGTCATCAAGGATTCCTGGCAAATATTTTGATATCTCATTTTTCCAAGTTTCTTGATCCTTCAAATTTGTTTCTTCAAAGAAATCTAGCATGGCCATACATAGTGGCTAGTTGAAGTCACTCAATTCCTGTGTCAAGATATTATGGAAGTTTTCATGTGTATTCATGAGGCTCTGGAATTCTTGGAGCAAAGCATTATTATCTTCATCTTTTTCCTTGATATGAGATTCAATTTCCTTCATCCTATCAAGCATACTTCCATGCTCCATGAGGGCCTTATATGTTCCACTGTGAGCACACCAAACACCATATGCATGTTGGAACATATCTTTGAATTTCATACAAATTATCCTTGATGCTACTTCAAAAGTAGTAGCCTTCAATTTTCTTTTTAGTTCTTCCTGATCCTTTTGAGCCTTTTAAAATTTATGCTTCCATTGAGCAGTCTTAGACATGGCCTCTAACACTTTTCTTTCAAGTTCAATTGAAGGAGAGTAAAGCCTTGGAGAAGTAGGTAGCCTATCTTTGTAGTTGGTTAATTCTTGTTTCAACCTGTCATTTTCCTCTATCAGCCACTGGTTATCTCTTACTAGCTTTTGGATTTGGGCTTTGGTGAATTTGGCTACATTCACATTCAAGCCAGCAGTCTCAAAGGGATCTGTCTCCCCTACTCTTTGCACCAGGAGATGTCCAAAAATCTGATCATGGTCAATGAGAGAAGGCTTCTTGCCTGGGGGGTAAAGATCCCAAATTTGTGAAGTGGTATTATCAGGATTATACCCTGACCCTGTATAGACCCTTTCACCTGCTTCATCCATTATTTGCAATTTTTTATTCTTTCTCTTATTAGTCTTCCTTTATACTCATATATAAAAGACTTAAATTCAGGGGTCTGCACAAAAGTATCATCTACAACAAATTCCTAACTTGCATGATGCCTCACATCATCTGATAGCTCATTAGAGGGTTCAAAGGTGATCACACTTATTTCCAATGGCATCTCATATTGGGGTATAACAGGAGCATTAGATTGTGAGACTTCTTCCTCCTTAGTGTTATCTTCTTCCATGGATGGGGAACCAACTAAAAAGCTCACTTCAGTAGTAGGCTAAGGTGATAAGTGATCTAGTGGTGTGATATTTTCTACTTGCCTCCTAGGACCAATGCCCATTCCTCTTTCAAATTCCACAAGTGGCACATCTCTTATCAGTTCTTCTTCATGGAGGATTAACTGTTCAATTCTTTCTATGGGATCTTGTACCTCAGGGAAAGCCCCTACATAGCCTAGGTTATTATTCACCTTTCAAGCCTCAACCATCATAACCCTACTATAGGAATTCATTCACATCATTTTTTTTCTTCACAATTTTTGATGACATCTTCTAAAAGGAAACTATGCTCATACCCTTTCAATTTCTAAAAAAATTGGCATCACAAATGAAGTGTTCAGGATCAAAATTTCCCCTTTTTTTGCCATTTGGCAAGCCATAATAATCTAGTTTACCACTAACCAATTCATAGCCTGAATCAAAGATAATAGTGAAATCACCAAAGCATAAAGTGGAAGGCATGAAAGTCTGCCCCCCATAGCTCTTTAAATGCATGAAAGCTGAAAATGATAATTTCCTTATGATCTCTAAATAAGCAACTCTGTCTGGCATAGTCTTAGGCAACAAATAAGGTGCAACTTCAAATCCATAAACCTTGATATTAGGACAGTCCCCAAACATGTACCAGTCCCCCAAATTGTGATTTATCCTTGCTTCATGACCCATATCTTTTGGTTAGAGAAATCTTAAGATCTCTGGGGAGATGTTATAGTCACATTTGTGGCCTAGCATCTTGTATAGTGGTTTGAAAAAATATTCCTTAAAATATAGGTAGTGGGACCTCCCACACTTGTTGTCCCACACAAATGTCCACATTTGTATAGGCCTTGAATTTCCATTATTATCTAATTCTTTTATTCTTAATTCCTCACCCCATATCCCCATCACTCACCCTTCGTATAATATCATGTGTATGAAAAGAGAATAGTGCTTGAAATTAATGGCTTCACTGTCATTCTTGATGACATTGAGGGCATTATTTATGGCCTATGATAAATACTTTGCATAAACATGGGGTCAGGCATTATGGCTCTAGATTTATGTGGCTAAAAACATGGGAGCAATTGTCATGTTCTCAAGAACAACAATTCCCAGTACTTGACTAGTTGAGTAATTAGTGTATTGGAAGTATTCTTCAAACAAAGCCACAGAGAATGGTGGCTTATCTTCACTAAATAACATCATAGTTTGGTTACCCACACCTTTAACCTTATGTAGAGGTAATATCCACCTCTTGTAACTTGTGTCCATGGTGCGGTATTCCTCCAACAAGTCTCTGATTCATAATTTTGTTTTCAGGGAAGTGTCTAGCTAAAAAATCATGGAAATATAATCTGGCTTTATGACCATGAACTGTGACCCATAATGAAAATGAATTTCTCTCGTCTTCGAATTGTAATTATTTTCCAACACCTTGATTAACTCTATGTTCACAAAGACGTTGGGTACTACAAGTTTACCCAAATTTAGATTCCACGGGTTTGACACTGGGCTATGCCGAAATTTCTTCCTATAATGATAAATAAAGAGGTTGTAACCCCTACACGGAGTCCATACATCTCCCATATTTTTCTGTTTATCTACTAATGTCACACATGATGGGTTAAGCTATGCTATTCTTCTTAATTTTTGCCTAGACCAAAGACATTGATCGATTAAGTCTTGATTCAATTGCCTAGCTTCAATTTTCTGTCTTTTTGCTTTCTGTTTGCCTGGGGTTTTTCCCATCTCAACCCTACTCATGCAATGCTTTCATCTACTTACTAAGAAAATACTTTGAGCCGAGTCTAGACCACTTACTTGGATAAATGCTACAAATTTCCAGCTACCTATTGCCATCCAACTTGGTTCTCCAAATCCTTCAATTACAATTCACAGTGATTTCAACTTCTTTGAGGCTGTATTTATCAAATTTCAGGATAGTTCATCCAGTCCTGGTTCATAAATGGAACTTGCACCACCTTTATGATCAAATTCTTCATTAATAGCAATAGTCTCATCGATATTTTTGTTAGTCACATCAATCGGACTAATCATAATTTCATAACTATCAAAGAGACTTTTAATTAAAATGCCTGTTGTCTCTTTGATATGCTGGTATGGCAGTGTTTTCCCCTTCCCCTCTACTATTTACTGCACTACCGCCTTGCTCAAGGCTTCTTGTTGTGGGGTTGTGGTTAATACTGCTCTATCGCATATGTTTCCCACCTTTTCAGTGATATAGCGGTGAATACTTTTGATCATTACTTGAAGAGTGTTGATGAGACAATCTTATTTGTCTTACCGATATCTCAATGTCTCATTGATATTAGATCTTATGTTCCTTTGATGTTGGTTTTCGGTGTTGATGAGACAAGTTAATGTCTCTTGCCGATATGCCACTGTCTCATCAACAATTACTTCATTATATCCAAGAGTTGTGTTTCATTGAGCACTTATATATATATATATATATACCTTATTGATGTGACATAAGTGATTCTCTCCTCGATATTCCTGCATCTTGTTGACATTCACTGTTTTACAACATTGATGAGACATATAAATAATTCTCTTCAACATAGGGGTGTCTCATCTGCATTTCTAATATGTGCTTTGTGCTAATGTCGGGGAGACTTTGGAGGGACTCTCATCGACATGGTGTTGTCTTGGCGATATGCTGTGAGCAATCATAGGAGTATTTCAAAGGAGGAATACACTTTGATGCTATGATCAAGGGTTTTATTTGGAAGCTCACATGAGGGATTTTATTAAATTTAAGTTATTATGATAGGAATTCTATGCATATGGTGGAAGTAAGAGATGAGTGAAAATGGAAGTATGCAAAAAGAATTAGGATGGAATTTTGGCTACAACATAATCCATGTTTAAAAAAGGATGATTCTTATGGCCTAAAATTTGAAATGCTTCAATAATATTATTTGTGTCGATACAAATTACCTATTGCAATATCCTTAAATTGTTCAATCTTTGGAATGAATTGTTGGCAGAAAAAATTAGGATTACTTGGATGCTTCTTCCATTCATTTTGTATCAACATATGTTTGTGAAGACACAAAAGTTAATAGTTGAATCAAGTAGAGATTTTGTGATTTTCAAATGAAGAGTAAGGTACATTTGTATTTTTGCTACATTACATTCATGTGCATAAACAAAATCAAGAGATTAAATTACTAGATTGCACTTATGCAAATGCATATAATATAGGAAATATTGCACAATCCTTTCAAAAATGTAGTCTTTATAGATACAAAAGAGGAAAATGCACATAAAGAGAAAGGGGACAATGACGAATCTCGGTTGCTTTGTTCTGCATCATCTTCAATCCTCCTACTTGTCTAAGCCTCCAAGTTGATGTCTTCCTTGTTGCTCCTAGGTTCCTTGCATTTGAGTAAGAAGAGTGTTGTTAGAGCAATGAAGGATCACCAGTCAAAATATGTGCATACATCTATAAACATATAATTTGATCATCATGTGCATTCAAATAACTTGCATACCATAGATGTTAAGGAAAACAAGAAAGTTATCAAACATATCTATCATATGCTTGGTTTTATCTAACATGTTTTCTCATTGTGTAGGTATAGATAAAATTAAGTTGTTTTGTTTATTTGGTTACAACATGTGGGGTGAAATGTGGCTCCCATAAGGGCTGAGCCCAACCTACTACCCTATTTTTTCATTTGAGAAGGATAATCACAAGTAAACCATCCATGAAGCATTAAAGATCAATCTTTGCAAGGATAGTGGAGTATGTTGGTAAGGGGTAATCTCCTTATTGATAAAGATTTATCCTTATTAATAAGAACATTCCACTACCAACATAGCCATGATTATGAAAAAATTGATTATCAAGGATTCCAAGATAGTTTTCATTAACAGTCTGGTTAAAAGTAAGCAGCCCCAAGCATCATAATAGTCACAAGAATTGAACACAAGGGGAGTCATGTAGATTAAAAGCTTGCACAATAGTCATCGCTTGCAAAGACAGAGACATGTTTCCACATAACAAATTAAATTGAATGCATGAAAGGTACAATGATGAAGTCCATAATAGTGAATGTTGGCTAAGAGGGATTGAAGGACAACATTATGTATCAAGGAGAACAAGGTAACCTCAAACTTTGTTGTACCTGAGTATGACAGTACCTAAGCTTCTGGTGTTTCTAGATGGAACCTATAGCGGAAAAGTGTAGTCTCCATCTAAAGGAACCATCTTCAGAGCTCTTCCCTAAAATGAGGGTTGAAAATAGTAGAAGAAAAGAAATACCATAATTCTAAAGTAACAATTTGTATCAAGACAAATGTTAGAAAGTATAATTAAAAAGACAAATACTTACAATTGGACCAAATAGATTTATGATTTTATCTTTAGAATGTAGGAAATTTCTCTATTGGAGCTTCACAACCTGAAATTAGATCTCCAAGTGGACCAATAAAATTTATGATTTTATCTTTAGAATATAGGAACTTTCTCTGTTTGATATTCAAGACCTCAAATTAGATCAGAAGCTGGATAAGCAGATTTATGATTTTATCTTTAGAATGTACAAACTTTCTTTATCGGATATTAAAGATGTAAAGTTGGATCAAACATTGGATAAGCAGATTTATTATTTTATCTTTAGAATGTAGGAACTTTCTTTGTCGGATATTTGGAAATTCCTACACACAAGTTCTGCTTCAGAGCGAAAAAACCTGAAAGTGTTTCACACCAGCTCAAGGTACAATCCAACCTATTTATGACATCGATAGCAATCCAATTTTTCTTGAACCATCCATACCCGAACATTGCATCACAATCTATTCTTCCTACACATAAAAATGCCACATATTAACCCCTTCTAAATAAAACTCAAAATACCATGAAACAATGAGTCCCCTATATTAGTAACTAAGTAGGCAGTCTATAGGGCATAGTTTGGTTTTATACAAGGATGCTCATGAAAGGAATCTTCAAGTGACAGTGAGTGAGTTGTTTGAGATTGTAGCTAGTGGTACAATATCCAGTCTTAAAGGCAGTTAGCAAAGCAATAAATGTGCAAGAAAATCAAATTATACACAACAAACAATTCACAATGTTATCTTGCATAATGCCTTAATTTTGAAGACAAAAGTCTTATTGTATCTTGATGAAAGTAGTGACCCTAATGGTCAATCACTGGCAACCATGATTTTAAAACATGCTATTATGCTTATGTAGGCAAAATTTTAAGCAAGGGGGTGAGTGGTGGTTTGGAACAATGGCAGGTATGAAGGACTTGCTTTATATGCATACTATGCAGTCTAGCTTAAGACAACATTCTTAGAAGAGATTGAAGGTGGATTATGGAACTCAAGGGTTACATGATAAATATTAAAGCAAAGACTAAGATCTATTTAAAAGCCACTATCATGAAGATATTAAATATGTCAAATGCAAAACCCTAGCAGCTAGAGTAGTGAACACAATGCAAAAGAGGACAGTGTGCTAGGGCAGATTAAGGAGATCTCCACATTATCTAATCATAGAAAAATACATCATTTATTTATTTTTTAAAATTAAAAGAAAGTATTCTAAACCCTATATAGGACATTTTGATACTTCAAAAGCATCTGATTTAATTTTTAAAATTAAAAGAAGTCATTCTAAACCCTATATAGGATACATTGATACTTCAAAAGCATCTGAAGGAATTTTAGATTATGCAAACATATGTCAATTAAATACTTGGATTACAAATAGTAGCACAAACATTGTAACCCTTGTTGATCAGAGCAGGAATGAGATAAACAACAATGAATCCTATTCCTCCTTACCATTCTTTGTCATTTTTTACTAAAACACTTATCCACTTTGGTGGGCTATGCCTGAAAATAAGGTTTCAACAAAGGTTTTATTGTATGTTTATTAAAATGAAAACTCCATTCTGGCAGGCTATGCTTGAAGATAAGATTTCGACAAAATTTTTAGAGTATGTTTATTAGATTTTTAGTGTATTTTGGTAGGCTATATTCTTGATTCCTTAAATTATTTATTCAAATGGATTTGTGACTGACGTGTTTTATTGCATTTAGTGTTGTAAATTGTAATGATGCCATGATTACCGTACTACCACCATATCTTATTATACCTGTTGTGGTATGGTGGAGTTTTTCCCTTCCCTTCTACTGTTTACTGCACTACTACCTTGCTCAAGGCTTCTTGTTGCGGGTTTTTGGTGTATACTGCTCTACTGCATATGTTTCTCACCTTCCCGGCGGTATAGCGGTGTATGCTTTTGATCATTACTTGAAGAATGTTGATGAGAATATCTTATTTGTCTTACTGATATCTCAATGTCTCATCGACATTACTTTGTTATATCCAAGAGTTTTGTTTCACTGAGCACTTGTAGATATACCTTGTTGATGTGATGTAAGTGATTCTCTCCTCAATATGCCCATATCTTGTTGATATTTCACTATTTTACATCATCGATGAGACATATAAATGAGTCTCTTCGACATAGGGGTGTCTAAACTGGCGCAAAACCCGAAGCTAAACTTGAAGCTAAAGCTGGAGCTAAAAGTGGTGTTAAACTTGAAGTTAAACTCATAGCCAAAGGTGGCGCTTATGGTGGTGCCACACTCAGAGCTAATATCGGTGCTAAAGGCAACACTAATTTTGGTGCAAATTAGCATCTTAATTAACGCCAACTTGTCCTCATTGGCGCAAATAAATGCCAAAAATAGTGCCATCTCAATAAATAACATCAAAGTTTTCAAAAAATTGGCAAAAAATACATTAAAACAGTGGGTGGAAGCAAAAAATGGAGCAATTCATAGGGATTTTTTGTAGTGATTGTAGTGTAGTACTGCATTCATAAAATTCTATAAAGTAATTTTTTATAATGTTTGAAGAAATCTTATCTTTTAAACTGAAAAATATTGTTGCATAATAAATAACTTGATAGAGTAATTTTCTTTATTAACAACATTTTATAACAAAATAAGAAGTTTGCACCAAATCACTTCTTTGACACCTTCTTGTGAATTGCCATATAACCCTTGGTTCCATGAAGACTACTTATGAGAGCAGGGGAAGCATGCATGATCTTTCTTTTATTGCTTTAATGGAAATTAATGGAATTATCTATGTGGGTGCAGAAGCAAAAAGAAAAAAAGAAGCGAAGGAAAAAACAACCACTCTAGCTTACCAATCACTTAAACAACAAATTGTTATTCATGGCTAGTATTTTTTTTTTCTATCTAAATTGTACAACATGTCAATGACATTAATTAGGAATTGTTATAAGACTCAGATTAGATTGTATATATTGTCAATGAATTTAATCTTCTCATTGTTTTTACAGATTGCTATAGATTTAGCTGTACACATGGCAAAGCTACATGTTCAAGTTTAAAGGAATATGGCCGATAGTGACATGATCAGGAAAAGTCTGTTGCTGAGCTTTCTGAGAATATTTTGTTTCACCTATAAACTATTATTTAGTTTTTACAACAATGAGAAACAATTTTATTATTTGTCAAGTGTTTAGTACACCAATTTTTGAAACAACCAAACTATTTAAAAATATGATGACACTGTCCCAATTTTTTAATCTATGTAATTTATTTGATAACATTATATAGTTCTACATGATAGCATGGATACGTATTATAGACAAATGAATATGGAAAATTGTTTGAGAGTTTCCTGATTTTGTATTTATCAATGTTTAAGAAATTTATATTGAGTATTCTAAGTAATATGCATTGGTTCTTAAAGATATTTTCATATTGTTTCTAATAATAAATAGACTTAGGTTAAATTTATAACTATTTTGAGTATTTTGCGATATAGATGAGATCAAGTTTTTTTTACGTAGCTTGGAAATTATGTAGGGGAATAAGTATTTGATAAAATAATTGTAAATTGACTCTAAAAGCAAATAGATTTAGTTCTATAAAATCAATCAATTATTCTAGATTTTTATTGTTTCAAATTCGCATAATAAAAATTATGAATCAATATCCATATGGAAATTGCATTGCTTGTCGAATAGAGTAAATATACATAGTATTTTCAAGCACATAGTTCTTGTTGATCATAAAAGCTTGTGCCTCTTTGAATAGCCTTATGGGAAATTCAGTGAATGGGGGACCAAATTGCGCCTCCCTAAATAACCTCCGGGATTGTTATAGAAGCCAACTCTTCTCTTTGTGTTTTGGAAAAAAGGGGGAAAGAGAAATGCAAAGAAAACAAAAGGTGGTGATGCACCAAAGGTTTTACAACATTTCAAAGCTTACCAACTTCTTACTCTTGATAAAATGGACACAAAATTCCACAGACCCTTCATTGTCGGGAAGAAAATGAATGACTAAGGCTTAAGAAAGCACAAACCAGCCATTCAAATCTCCCTACAGGAAGCATCCATTAAGGTCCGATAGAAATAAGAAACCTAAAAATAACAAGAATGTTTTGGATCTTTACAAAACCCTTTTTCTCTTACAACATAATATGGATTTCAGCATAACCTTTACAGAAAATGAAAGAGTATAATGAACATGATCCAATTTCTAAAAGATAGTACCAAACATAAAAGCTAATGGCATATAGAACAATCACCAAGACTATCTCAGTAAGACTTGACACAGAGCATTCAACATATACAATATAGGAAAAAGAAATCTGTGACAAAGGCCATAAATGCACAATCTCAAAGATTTCTCCATACTAATACTTGTTCTTGCAATATATCAAATGAAAGAAAAGGTTAGATACCAATCTGATTAACAGTCTTCACAAATTAAACATGTCATAGACCATAAACAATGCTCTATAAAAATCCTCCTATTCCTTCCCTATTCTAAACCTCTATAGATAAGAAAAACTCTTCTCTAATGATGATTCCTAATTGTATCATCCTCTTTTTCCTCCTTGCGAACCCCTTTATATAGCCAGAAATACAAGCTAACTACAACCAATAGAGATGAACAATTGACAGGTGCCTATGTCTGATAAGCCACAATCTGATTAGATCAAAGTAATCTTTGCTAGTAAGGAATGAGTTGTTTCATTAATGGCACTAGATATTGTAGAAGCTTGGTGAAGATATGCTATTAGAGGATGACCAAATTCTATTACAACCTAGTAAGACATGATCTTATCAACTATGAGGAATAATGAAGTCACCCTATAAGACCAATCCCAAAGATAACAATTTTGTTGTGCCTTCCGACAAACTCTGCTAAAAAGAGATACATTTGCAAGAGAAATAACCTGCCTGATGAAGTGGAAGATGTGGCACGCTGGTGGGTGTTTTCTAGATCCATAAGAGAAGCTTGGGGAAAATCCTTGCCATGCATCCATGTGCCCTAGTTCGGTCTCTAAAGGTAAATGATATAAGGAAAAGTCGTGCAACCACTACATGACACACTGTGCACCTTTGTGAGAGAATAAACTTTAACCTTCAGGGCGTGGTGCCATCAAATCAAAAAAATAATTGGCTGAAAAAGAAGACTACAGGGGCCAAAAAACTAAAATAAAACACTTATTAGAAAAATTGCTTCACAATATCTGGCGACTCACAGGGGGTCAAATAAAAGAATCCTCAGAGTTTGAGGAATATGACATTCTAGAACTCCCATTCATGATTGAAAGGTAGAGCAAGTGTGCACAGTGTCTCATAGGCTTGATCTAGATCAAGAACCTCCTTGAAAGAAACTCCCCCAATCTTGATGCAACAACCTCGATGTGGTAGTAGAGGTGGGATAAATGGAGGAGCACCTTTTTTTACTTCCACAATCGAAGGAGATGGGCTCAGAACATCAAGTGACGAGAAGTCCTACTATTTGAGCCTAATGGCCTCTCTAATTTTCTCTTCTGCCAATACCCCTCCATCATTTGAGAATAAGGGGGGAAACCCAATCTGCATTAGAGCCTGCAAGTCTTCCTTGACATCTCCAACCTTTTTAGTCAATGCCACCTAACAAGCCCTACTTTCTTTGGTGACTCAATTGCAAGTGATAAACTCATTTTCCTTTTTAGTTGCTACCCTTCGATCTAGAATTCCAATGTCTTTCAAGGCTTCCTCAATCACCTTATACAACTTAGTGATTAATCTCCCTGACTCCTCAGAACAGGGGGTGATCATTTATAGAATTCGCTTGATTGCTAGGTTGACCTTCACGTTAAGTTCGTGTGCATCCATGAGGAACTTCAAAACCAACTTTAGGTCTACTACTGCAATCATGATCCTTTCCCAATGGGAGGATAGCATCCCTCTAAGTATCAGAAGGAGCTCAAATCCTTGTGCTACAACCAATTCCTGCTAGAATTGGGTTTCCTTAGCCTTCATGCTTCCCTTCAATTGATTTGTCTCCTGGAGAGATTTTGAAAGTTCTATGTGCAACTTTTCTATCTCTCTATTATGAGTTTGTAGGATAGACTTGATGTATTTATTCTCTTGTCTTTCCTTCTCTATTTTTGCTTGGGCCCTTTGAAGATCATCAGCTTCTCAAGATCGGGTGTTAGCCAAGTCGTCGAATATATCAACTGTCTGCTTATCATTTTTTTGTAGTTCATTTTATAACTCCAAATATATACTATTTTTTTGGGTCGTTGTGTCATCAGATTATTTCTGCTTCTACCAATGCTCCTTGACAGCCTCTTGTAGTTGGGTCCTCATATCTTCAACTACTTCACTCTCAACCTTGAATTCATGCTTCAATCTTTACACCTCATCACAAAGCCAATCCTTTTCACTTTAAGCTTCTTCGAGTGATAGTGGCTTCACCCTGTTGATCCTATGCCTACCTTAAGCGAGCCATGTCTAGATCATTTCCTCTGATCTCTACTTGCAATTTGTGTATTATGGCCTTCACATTCTCTAGTTTTTCCTTGCACTTTTTCAATTTCCTACTCAATTTCTTGTAATCAATGTAAAACACCTTATGTGTTGCTTTGGTGAGGCCTATTTTATTGTGTGGCAGAGATTTGCTTAAGTTGAGACCCACAGTTTGGATATCATAATATTTGAATTGCATCTCTCCTTCTGGTTTGGATATTTGTGGCCTCATAGTTGAGATCATCAAAGCATTCTGCTCTTCATTAAAACAAGCTTTTAGCTTCAAGGTGGCTGGATCTATGGCAGATTTTTCCCGCAACCTTTATTTTCTTTCTTGTCGAGCTTACCTGGTTAAATCAATATGGGTATGGAGGCTCTATGGAGACTCAATACTCTGTGCAGTAAGAGAAACACTGACGAGGAGGCTAAAGAGCATAACAAGGGTGATTTCAACTGATTGATTTTGCAAGGAGGCAAAATGAATTTTTATTAGGGAGAAGGTTGAGGTGCCATGTATGACCTATGAAGGAAAAGGGGTGCCCATTGGGGTAAAAGGGGGAGTAGGTGAAAAAAGAGGCATATGCCTAGAAGTAGGCGGGGGTGATGAAACTTGTAGCATGGGTGACTTTGTGTTTACAACTTATGCTTTAGATGGGGAAATCAAAGAGTCAATTGTAGCTAAGGTGGAAGATGCATGCTCAACATGTGGGTTCTTCATATGAGGCTCGCTATCAAATATAGTAAGGGGTACATTAAGGATGAGCAGGTCATAATTGGTGGATGGAGGGTTCAGTTCTGCAAATGATGGGGCAACAACAACCAATGATGTAGTAGAAGAAAGGATGGTGGGTGTGAAACTTAACTAGATTGTTAAAGTCAAAGATACTAGTGGAACAAAATCCACTTCTTCTTCTCCTTTATTTGAGGAGCCTGGTCTGCCTAAGTCTTGAATTCTCCTTTTCTTTGCAGGGGGTGCACTAGTTGCTTCAGATTCTTTGACAACTAATCCCGACAAACCTTGGGCCTTTAGAACTATGAAATTTTTTCTCAAATACCGTCAGGTCCTCTTACCCTTTAGCGGGATGCTAGCTAAGGATGAGATCTACAATTCCCTATGTTTTGGTCCTTTTTCCTTCCCTCTTCCTAGCTTGGGTGCTTGAGATGAGGGGTTGAAAACTGGTGCGTACTCCTATAGAATACCTTGATCAAACCCTTGATTACTATCAGATCTATCCTCATCATCATAGATCTCCTTGAAATGATCATCGGTTGCCTTAACAGTTTTGTATGGGGTGCTTAGTTTCCTAATCTCCTATCCATACCTCCAGAAGTCAACTATTTTTCTTTTCGACCACCCCAATTTCTTCAACTGTGTTTTGAGGGAATTATCCATCTAGACACTTTTTTAGAAGTTCCCCACCCTTGGGTAGAAGTCAAGTCATGGGGGTCAGACAAATGGTATGAAAGCTAGGTCAATATAGACCTCTAATTTTTCCTCAATCAGGTTCTTCGTTGCCTCTCAATACGATTGCTCTTCATGTTTGAAATAAAAATTCCCAATAGGATTGTACTTTCATCTATCACAAATGAGGACCAAGCTGAGGTAGGCTAGCTTGTTGGTCAACACATCTTGCTCTTCCCTCTTTATGAGTGTTACCTAGATTTTGGCGATGGAAGGGGGAAGTGCGCAGAGTGCTTTTTTGTGCCTTTCGGCCTCATAGGCATTGTCAAAAATTGTTGTCTGATGGCATGCCTCTAAGGCGAGTGTCCTGTCTGTTACAAATTTTAGAAGCCTAAAGGGCTCTTCATTAAAACCTTTATATCTAATAAAAGTAAAATATGCTCCCATAAAATAATCAACTATGGTCTGGGGGTTTTTCATCTAGCCTAAACACTCAAGGGAAAACCTGCTGGGAGAACGCTAAGACAAATCCAAAAGTACAGGTTGCAAAACATAATGGACAAATGAATAATAATCCCATCTGCTTTCAAGCACATGGGTCCAGTCTGAAACTAGCTTATATAATCCCAACGCATCAAATATGCTAAGTGGCAAATGGTCTCTAAATAAATCATGGTTTTGATATACAATTAAGTGCACCAAAAAATAAATCACCTGAACTCGAAAGAGCTATTATAATTTCTTAATTGCTTAAGCATCCTTTTTGTGATTGCCTCGGCGAAATCAAAACGCTTCTAGATCTTTTCCTTTTTCAACATGAAACCTAAACCCATCTGGAACTTGTAGGTCCCTTTTGTCACTTTCATGGCCATATACAATAGCCAACATTGAGAAAACGTCCTACAAATCTGAATGGAACTGTCTGTGTAGCAAAGGAAAGACAATTTCATTATTCTCTGGTTCCTCATCCCTTTCATCCTTGTAGAATTTCAACTGCTAACCCCTTGTTTCCCAAAACTCTTTCATTTTCCTATGATAAAATCTATCAACACCCTAGTTTGAAGGAATACATAGCATATCCCAGATGGTTTCCGCACTGATAGTGACCCTCAGCTTGCTGCCAATGATAACACTGGTGCCCTTGTCCAACTTTTTTGTGCATGTGTCAACTAGCTTTGGGCATGGATGTGTGGAGGGTAGCATAAATTGTGGTAGACCACATTTCCATAGTCATGTTGCAAAGCCATCGATCACCCCTTTGGAAATCATTCTCTGCAACACCCCTTCCCTAAGGCCTTTAGGGTTTACGTGTATCTTTGGGTTGTAGATGTATTCTGAAAAATCCTTAACCGCCTCATCTTTGATGTGGTTACTTGGTTGTATGACTTTGGTATGTGGAAAGATCCATTCTTGTGAGATTGGAGCATTGGCATAAGAAATATTTCCAAATATGTTGACATAGCCAGGCTTTATGAATGAGATTCCAACATTTCGACTAGAAGATGATGCTTCAACCATTTTCGTATTCTTAGAAGAATTCTAGAGAATCAACTTTTAGAGAATCTGTTACTTGAGGGTTTCAACACTTAGAATTTTTTTTCCTTCTGGTGCATTCAATTCTCAAATGCACATGCAGTAAATGTGTTGTGGTTATTGATAGCTTGCTAAGCACTACCAACAAGGCGATACGTGTGGAGTGGGGGCCTGTACTTCTCAAAAATTCCATCCTTGTTGTAAGAATAAAAATAGTACATTCCTTATGACGACCTTTGGGAGAGATAACCTTGAGCAATGGGAAGCATGCTTAGAAGATATATTTGCATTAATTAAATAGGAACTAGTTTCAGAAAATGTCTTTTCACACAAGTGAGTTGGCTGGCATTGATGAAGATGATGAACGCATGGTGGTAGGTTGTATATGCAAGCATTAACTCCTAATGCCTGAATTACCTCCTCAAAGCCTTGTTAGAATCCTTCATATGATTTACCTTTTCCTTCTTACCACTAACTCATATTTTTCATTGTCATTTGATAGGAAAAAAAAATTTTGTTTGTCAACTTTCCCAACACATGTTTTTCTATAAATAGCAATGTCCACCTTGCGAAAATAATCATCGAGTTAGCATTAAGTTGGTGAGTCATTTTCATTGTATTTTTCCCTTTGTGAGTTAGGTAATTTTCTTACTGTCATCATGAGTGTTTTGGGTACCCCAATTCAGCTCATGAGTTGAAAGCCACAAATATCCTTCGTTGAAGAGGTCAGTAGTGATAGGATCAAACACCTGCTAAGGATAAAAACTTGCCTAGTTATTGTAGCGTTTAAGTGGGTCCTAGGAAGGGACTATTTAAAAGATGAGAACCAATCACGCTACAACATGAACATCATCTCCCAGTTTGTAGCCGTTCTGCTAGATTTGGATGTCACCAAACCTTGGATTATCGAGCTTTGCCATGCCATGTTCGACTCGACGAATTTGGGTGGGCTAGACGAGATTGTTCAGGTGGTCATTCTCGGCATTGGAATCCCATCAACAATGGACATTCAAAGGCATGTGGATAATGCAAAGGTGGTTCCCTAGTTGCCTTTCCTCATCAACTTTTAGACCATGGACTTGGAGTGCCATCGTCAGCGGTCTTGACTTGCGGCTACCTTTCTCTTGAAGATGAACAACATGGAGCACATCTATGGCGTCAAGTGGATGACGAACTTCGAGAACTTGGTCTTCATCCCCAACGTCAAGGATTAAGGCCTATGTAATATCTGTGTGCCCTGTGTGACAAAAACCCTGCTACCATTTGCTTGTGAACCCTAGAGAACACAATGCTTCTTTTTGGCCGTTGCATTTTCAGAGGCTATATTTCTCTGTCGTTTTTGTACCACTTCCATTTTTTGGTTTCAAAATGATGTATCTTTTTGGTTTTTGAAAGAGAATATTTTCAAGCTTCTCTCTGAGGCTTAGGCTCAAAATCTCATACTATATTGTAAATATTTTTTTATGAATATAATATATAGTATTGTCTTGCTAATTATGTTCACGCTCATAGCATTCGCAAAAATGCTCATTTACAAAATTTACATATGGTACATAATGGTAAATTTTAATGAACTATGTATACCTAGTTAAATAGTTTCAGATGAATACAATTTACTACTATATCCAAATGTTTCCATTCATGTCTTCTAGCTCATACACATTTGTTTCTTTGCACTTGTGGATGTGGAAGGGACCCTTCCACTGTGAATCAAATTTTGCATGTTGCCCCAGTTTTGTAGCTCGTTCATCATATTTCAACATAAGACTCCCCTCCCTAAAATCTGGGTTAGAGGCCTTCTTGTTGAACCACCTTTTCACCACCTGCTATCATTTGATCATGGCATCAAATTCCTTTTCCCTTTTTTTCTTGAGGATTAAAAGTTTCACTAGTCTCACCCACATCCTGCTGTCCTCTTCAACTTCCAAGGATTTTAATAGTTGAAGCACTGAAATTTCCATGGAAATGGGTAGGACTACCTCTTTTTCATACACCAACTCATAAGGGGAGGTTTTCAAATTTTGGTTCGATGTAATTCAATTTTCCCATAAGGCCACTTGTAGATGCTTGTGCCATTATTTTTGGTGCTTTGACATGATAGAATTTATCAACTTGATTAGGTTCTTGTTGGTTGACTCTGCTAACCCATTTCCTTGTGGGTAGTAGTTGGATGATGTCTTGAGGTAGACCTCGTGCTTAAGAGAGAAGTACAACATCCCAGAGCTTACGAAGGCTCATGCATTATTTGATATGATGGTTTTCGGTGAATCGAACCTTGTTACTAACTTCTCAGGAAAATTGATGATCTCCACTTCTGTTGCATTCTTTAGGGTAACAACCTCTATCCATCTCATGAAATAGTTAGTGGTTGTGAGTATCCATTTGTGCCCTGCATTAGAAATAGGATTAATCATTCCAATAAAATCCAAGCCCCATTATGCAAAGGGTTCCTTAGTTATGATTGGGCTTAATGGCATGACAAAGTTCTTCTGCTTGACGATGAAATACTGGAACTGGGTGCATTTTTTCACGAGATGGTGGGCTTCAAAGAACATCATAGGCTAGTAGTAGCCTACCCTTATGATCTTTAAAGTGGTAGTCTTGGCAGAGAAATTTCCACCCTCGACATTGCTATAAAACTCGTTTAGGATCCTTTCAGCCTGTGGCTTGTCCACGCAATAGAGGAGGACTCCATCATAGTTTATTTTGAATAGAACTCCCTCAATTAGTATGTATCCAACCCTACAACTTGTAGTATCATCATTTGTGAGATAAGGTGTCAGTTGGGTACTGGCCAATTTGCATGAATCTCATCTGATCAACCACCCATGACTTATTAGATTCGAACTAATTTGCGTAAACCTAGTCAGTTTATCCTTCTATTTGAGAGCCTAGTTCTTGTGTGATATTTGCAAAGGCCTTTTCCTTAGACTAGCTTGGTTGGTGGGATGTCCACATCATAATCTAGGATCTTGGTGATACAGTTGGACCTCTTTTCAGTTATCTCACCCTCAGTGATGTACTCTCTAATGCTGGGATGGGTGACGAGGACTGTAATTTTGCTTGCCAAAACCAAGTTTTGAAACTCTTTTAGACTTTTGACTATGACAAAGGCTTGATTTTCAATGAAATTATACATGGATTCATATCCTTTAAGAGTCTAGGAATAGAAAGCAATGAGATTCTCTCTACCTCCCTCTTCCTCCTTTTGCATGAGTATGCAAGCTATGTTGTGCTAGCCGCTATAAACATATAGTAGGAAATATTTGGAAAAGTATGGGTTGGCTAACATTGAAACCGTAGAGATAGCTGCCTTAGTCTGCTCAAAGGAAAGCTTGCCTTTTGGATTCCATTTGAACATTAAACCCTTCTTTGGCATCAATGTGATGGGTCTTGCAATGCCTGCAAAATTTGAAATAAATTGGCTGACAAAGTTGATCTTCCCTGAGAAAGCTATAACCCCTTTTGGTTGACAGGAAATGGTAGTTCTGTTATAGCCTTCACCCTTTCGAGATCTATGGCTATTCCTTCTTTTCATACCACAAAGCTAAGAAGCTTTCCTTGCGGTATGCCAAAAAAAATTTCTTGGGATTTAAGGAAATATCAAACTATTGGCACTTCTAGAAGACCATTTCCAAATGATAAAAATGATCATCTTTTTATTTGGAGAAAATGGTCAGGTCATCAAGATATATGAGGATAATATTATTGATGAATCCCTTGAAGGATATATTCACCACTCATTGGAAAGTGGCACCCGCATTGGAGATACTAAAGGGAATTCTTGTGTATGTGAACGTTCCCCACTTAGTGGTGAACATCATTTTGTGTTGGTACTCCTCCTTTACATAAACCTAGTTATAGCTTGAGAAACCATCAAGTAGTGAGAACATCTATGATCCAACCATGGTCTGCAAGATTTGTTCCATTAAGGGAAAATTATAGTGGTATTTTAACGAATCTTTATTTAAATCTTGAAAGTCCACATAGAGTTGTATGTCGCCGTTCTTCTTACGGACATGGACGAGATTGGATACCCAGGTGGAATGCTTAATAAGATATATGATCCTAGACTTGATCAACTTGGAAAGCTCCTATGCCATTAACACTTCCACCTTTGGGTTAACCAACCGTTGCTTTTATCGAACGGGTTTAGAGCTTTTAGCCAAGTGAATAGTATGTTAGATAACACTAGGGTCATATCCATTGAGGTCAGCATAAGTCCAAGCCGAAACTCTGTCGTATTTAGCACATAGGCCTATCAACCTTTCCTTGTCCACCTGTGAAACATTTCTCCTAAATTTTAGCTTCCTACCACCTCTGACATCGAGGTCTTCATAGTCTTCTTCGTTAGTTGTGAATCTCTGCTTACTATTTCTGGTATCTTCACAGTCGAAGAGATTCTCAAGAGAGATTAAGCCCTGTGGGAGCTGTGAGATGGGGTTCTTAGTTCCTAGCCTAGAATAGTGACAGCTAACACCTCTAGACTACAAAACCACATCAACAAAATGAAAGCATGCATAATTAAATAATCCCCATTGTAGTTGCTTCACTTCCCTTGCTCTCATTCTTCTTCTTATGCCAATATTGCCCTCAGATTTTTTGTTGAAGTTGTGCGAATACCTACAAATAGTAAGCAAGAAAGTTGGGGAAAATTAGTTGTTAAGGCCAAAGTGGAGGGGGAAGGTTGATTTTATATACAACCTTTTGAATGGACGACTGAGATTAATCCTCTAGAAGGATTCCAAGATCAATGGTGGAGGATGCATGAGGGGGAGGTTACAAAATGGATGGTCAAGATCAAAATTCTAGAAAGATTCCAAGTTCAACGGTCCAGGATTGATGCACCAAGAATAAGTTGTTCTTGGAGGAATCATGACAAGTATGACGCCTGACAGCTATGACAGCAATGAAGGCTATGACAAAAATGAATGATAGGGCATCTTTGACCAAGTGGTGTATAAATAATTCATTTTAAATTATTTATTCAAAAATGGAGAAAGGGGACAAGTGGCAAATAAATAATTTATTCAAATTATTTATTTGGAGGAAATAAAAGGTGGAGCATTTAATTAAATTTATTCAATTTAATTAAATGTGAGGATGGAAATTGGAGAGGAATTAAATAATTTCAACAATTATTTAATCATGGAAGAATGAAAGGTCAAATAATAATAATTATTATCTAACTATAGAGAAATAATTAAATAAATGATGGCTTATTTAATTATACAAGGGGTATATTAGCGATGCAATTAAATTATTTAATCAATTATGATAGAATAAAGATTAGAAAATGAATTAATTAAATAATTAAAAATTATCTAATTAATAGAGGAATATGAAGATAATTGAATAAATTAAAATTATTCGATTATCGAATGACAAAAACCAAGAAAAATGACGCTCACAAATACTCTAGGATGCCCTGGTGATAGCAGCGTATAGGTATGCCCCCTTGGAAAAATTTGACAAATTATCAAAAAAATTCAAAAATTTGGAAATTTTTTTTGATAAGACAAAGGATGACCAAGATTGCGATGATGAAGACATAATTGATGATTGAGTTCAAAGACAGGGTCAAAGGCGAAGTCCAAGGTGTTAAGGGGTGTGTCTAGAAGGAAAGGTAGGTCAAAAACCCTAAAGTTGGACCTATAAATGGCAAGTTGAAGTTAAAAAAATGTCTCTTGTTTGAAAGGTTGCCCACCACACATACAAGATCTGTACCTACCATTGACTTGAGGGAGCGCATGACCCAGTATGTTCAACAAACCCATACTTTAATTTTTTCATTTTGCGTGCATTTAGGTTAGGAAATCCCTTAGGAAACAAATGTGTCACTCAACATGTGAAACATTTGATGTTGTGTACGATGCAATTGACAAGTAGTTCACCATAATTTTCACAGTGCGACACAACTACCTAGGGTTAAGGTGGGGATCGTTTGTGATGCAACGCATAAATTTATGTGACACAAGTTTCTTGTCAAGTCACAATTGTGATCGAGAATGACACAAATGATGATGTGTGACACATATGTTGCACGGAATGACACATTCATTGGGCATGTGACACAATTGAAAGTTGTGGGTTGATTATATTGCATGTGATGCATTAACTAAAAAGTGTGACACAATCCCCTGATTAAAATTTTTCCTCAAAGTAGAAAGGTTTGACTTGGTCAATTGAGATTCAATAGGTCCAATGAGGGTTTTGGATTGACATTATTTGTTGTGTGATGTTTTCAAGTGTGGCTTCCCCCCATTTACACATGATATTCGAGGCCACCCATGTTCCTATTGCGGGACCAATTGGGCGATGAGGAGAGGGGTGTGTTGTTAGAGCTCAGTTTATTTTATGTGACATATATGCCCATGATCCAAGAAAACATGGGTATGCTGACAACATTAGTAGAGTGATGGCACTCAAAGATGAGTGGCTTCCATTTTTTGACGGGGGAGGAGCAATCACCCTAGAGAACGTGTATCGGATCCTAAGGCTACCCATTCATGGTGAGCATGTGCATTACGATCTAAGTCAAGGACTACAGGTGCTCTACGACTATTATGAGACCAAGGATGACGCAGAGCTCAAGATCAAGGGATATGAGATTTAGTGGGAGGAGTTGGATGAGACATATGATTAGTTTTATTGTGTCCTATATGCATTGATAGCAAGAGTGATGATCCCTAATTATAGGGGTCATGGCTTCCTAGTTGGTTGGGGGGAGATGTTGGGGTCGATGATTTGACACAGGACAGTGTACACATGGGGGTTGTGTCTGTTGGCCATGTTATATTTCTAGCTACATGATATTGGGAATAGCTTGAGCTATGGTGTGACCTTGCTTACAATTTGGGTAGGGAGCACATAGCAATGTTTTAGCCACTAGTGGTGTGGCAAGCAATGGGCATAGTGTTGTACCTATATTTATATCAGGGGGCCCTGAGTCAAACACATGTCGGGGATGTAGGTTACAAGAGACATGGCATTGACACCTTGGTCAACTGTTGTTGGAGACCAGACAAAGCATTTCCATTGTGGATAAATGAGAATGACCACCTTCCTTGGTGCAGGTAGCCTAGATATCTGATTGCGTGCACAGTTCAGAGTGAACATATTGTGTGTATCTACCAGAGAGGGTCCATCGACAGTTCGGGGAGAGACAAGGAGTTCTCATGGGAAGAGTAGAGTATGGGCAGTCATCATGGGAGGTGCAACCCTAGCCCATAGATTGTACTGACCACAGCTGAGCAAGAGATAAATGCTTTACAGGCCTTGGATTGGGAGTGGTGGGGAGGAGATGCAGACGTAGACACCACACTAGAGTATGATGACTAGTGGTGGATTCATAGGCCTATTCCATTGACAAATCCACAACAACCAACACCCGTAGAGCACAAAGTGAGGGGTTTGAGAGGTCAACGGGGAGGCAAAGGTGGGAGAGGCAAAGGAGATGGAGGATGAGGAGGTAGAGGAGGACGAGGGGATGATGGGGGTGATGGAGGAGGAAGACGAGGAGGAGGGGATAGGCATCCGATGAGGAGGGATAGAGGTTGATATGAGGGTAGGTAGTTTCCACCCATCCGAGAGGAGGTAGAGATGGAGGAGGATTAACCAGAGATTAGGGCTGCAGTAGAGGTTTTGGTATAGGCTAGAGAGTAGCATGTAGATGTTCTTGTAGTTAAGGTGGCACAACCAAAGGATATGGAGGTTGAGGGAGGTAGGGATGAAGGACAAGTAGGAGGAGAGGAGGAGGCAGGTATGGATGAGGCAGAGCAGATTCTCCGTGAGAGGATCATCATGGGTGAGGAGGTGGCAATTGGGGAGGGAGAGGGGTCAACGAAGTAGAGGATAGTCGCTCTACAGGTTTGGATGTAGGCTATGGAGGCACATTTGAGGACAGTGACTATTGAGAGGGACAAACTTAAGGCCGAGAGATTTTTTCAAGTAGAGAGGGAGCTAGAAGTCATTGGGAAGAAGCGAGTAGAGTAGAAAATCATTGATTTTATAGCCACCTGAAGTGGATCAGTGGTTGATGTTGCATGGGAGTTAGTGAGGAAGGGTGCAGCCACTCAGTATTACATAGGCCTATATGAGAGGGTTTTGCCACCAAAGAGGAGGGAGCCTAGATTTTCATAGGTGGAGACCAATAGATCATAGGGTAGAGCATGCAGCCGTAGGTCACACTGTAGTTTAGATGGTGAGACTTCAGATGCTAGGTGGGCCACCCCATATGACAGACCTCCCATCACAGAGCACATGACCACAGGGGCTAGAGATGAGGGCAATTCCAGATAGATTGTGTTTATCTTTTATCATGTTATCATATAGACACTGATACACTTGATTATCGAGCTTGCGAGCTCCATTTTATTAATACATCATGACATTGTACCTATAACACGTGATTTTGAGCGATATATATATGATATGATTTTGGCAGTGGTTGATGATATGCATTATGATGTGTTTATGGGTTTATTATGACATATTATGTGATGGATGCTTATAAGCTTATTTATGTGATATGATGGATGATTATGCATGTGATTATGATATGTGATGATGCATTCTATATGATTATGCAATGGTTTTGATGTGGTTTATGATTATGTGACAAATGTTTATGCTTTTATTGTATGCAATGTGGATGACCTAATATTTATTGAATGCAGTATGAGATGATGATGATGTATATGAGTATGTGATTAGTTACATTTAATGTATTTATGGTTATGGATATTTTGGATATGGTACGTGCGAATGATAAATGTCTTAATGAAAAATGGAATGTAATGTAATTGCAAATTTTGATGGAGCAATATGTGATAGATGTAATATGAATGATGATATGTAATAAATGATCATACAATGCGATCATTATACAATCAATGCAAATTAGTGCTAAAATATGAGCCATTTCCATCCATATTGAATATGGGATGTAATGTTTTATGATTTGATTGGAGTGCTCATCTTTCATCAAAGTGGATCAATATCATCTTCAACATTCGAAGCTTGCATCATAGGAATTGGGAAAGGGCCAATTTTCGCATCAAATTGGCACCAATTCCCCCATGGGATCATGAGTTTGCACATCTAATTAGGATTTAATCTTTGTTTTTCCATTTTCATTGTGTTCACTATTTTCTTTCCTAGTTTGAGGTTGTAAATGGATTTCATGGGGAATCCTTGTTTTAGCTTACAATTCCTCGTTTAACTTGTTTACTCATGTTGTTTTGTAGGTACTAGGAAAAGGGTTCATACACGTACATTTTATTTTTATCATCATTGGGCGTCAAAATGTCACAAATGGTCCAAAAACACCAAGGTATGACATAAATTGAGGTGTGCAAGGTGACCATTTTGGGAGAGACAAATAGTCAAAAAGACAAGGAATGCCCCATCTCATACTAAGGACCCAATTGTCCCAGTATTTTTGCCAAGAAAAACTGTAGAAAACAAACAAAGAAAAGAGGCCATGATCCACATCGTCCCTCTAAATCCATTTATAGGACATCCTTGAGGCGAATAATAACATGGTCCAAAATCAATCAAGATGATAAGACAATTCCAGACCAATAAGTTGTTTGTCAAGTGTTTGCCAGTGATAATGATAAGATTGGTTGGTTGATTGATTAGGCCGACCAAGATGACTAAATTGATTGACAAAGATTGATAAAATGATTTGATTGATCACACCTAGCTTCAGGAAGGACACATCATGATGAAGGTTGGATTGGTTGATGAAGTCAATAAGAATGATTGATTTGAAAAAGTTGATTGATAAAGATAACAAGTTGATTTGATCGATAGGTTGACAAAGATTGATTGAGTTTATAAAGATTGATTGATAAATTTGACAAGGTTTGATTGATAATGATAATGCCTAGTTTCAGGAAGGATGCATCCTAATTGAGGCAAGATTGATTGACAAGATGACAAGATTGATTTTGACACAGATTGATGAATATGACCAAGGGATGTGACAATACCTAACTACAAGAAAGACACATCCTTTTTAAGGCAAAGGACACATTTGATAACATTGACCAAATGACAAGTGTTGACAAGGCACCTAACTGCAGGAAAGACATATCTTGCTTAAGGTGAATGACCAAATTAACAAAGTCTAACCTTAGGAAGGACACATCCTGATATAAGGCCAAATGAGACAAATGACCTAATGCCCCATTCTGATTGAGTGACCAAATTGATTGATGGATGAGAAGATGATCGATTGATGAAAGATTTTGTTGATTTTGTGCCTTTGTTGATTCGTAACTTTGTTTGAATGATGATTGATCTTAGACCAAGGATATAGCTAGACCTGAAAAACCCTAAGGAACTTAACCTAGGGGGCCTCGGGGGCTTATCGACAGACCATCTTGCCTATGTAGCAATGCGCAAAGACCTAGTTTGACACAACTTGACTCGCCTTATTTGACAAAAGATGAAGTCATGATTTTATTTGGAAAACCTAAAAGAACTAACCTAA
This sequence comes from Sequoia sempervirens, assembly GCA_007258455.2. Taxonomy (NCBI): domain Eukaryota; kingdom Viridiplantae; phylum Streptophyta; class Pinopsida; order Cupressales; family Cupressaceae; genus Sequoia; species Sequoia sempervirens. Next base: position 251,957 of record VDFB02124648.1, on the reverse strand, counting down.
TGCCTCAGGGGCCCATTTAAGATGAGCCTTTCCTACGTAGAAAATGTACAGAGGAAACATAGTTCAACCACTCTAGCACTGACTCTGACTCTATTTTTGGGATTTTGATGTTTTATGATTTTTTTGGACTTTAAAAGTTTTCTGATTTTTTTTGGATTTGTAATGTTTTCAATTTTTTTTGGATTTTTTATGTTTTTTGATTTTTTTGGATTTTTAAAGTTTTCTATTTTTTTTGGATTTTGAAATATTTTTGATGTTGATATTATTTCCAAGGAATTTCCCCCAATTAGGTGCGAGACCAGGTGATTATGTGCAAAAGGATAGCGATGAATGCAAAGGATGATCAAGATACCCAAATGTCGGTGGTTTCTAGGCCATGAAAGGATGACAAAATTTATCATGGGTGAATGACATGTGCAAATGGATAAGTGGAAGGGAGAAATTAGATGGAGTGACAATAGATGGAGTAGGAAATGACTACACATGGCACCTGCTAGACAGGTTTTCACCATGGTACTTATCCAAAGCGCCGCAAAAGTGGTTTTCACTTTTGGACAAATTATTTCTCTTTACTATTATTTATTTATTTTTGTTTGCTAGGTTTTCATTAGGGTGATCAATTTTTTTTATTTTTTTGTATTTTTTTTACTTTTTGAGGGGATACTCTGAGAATCAAGTGTAATATTTGTGAAGGTGCATGTTGTTGATAGGTTCGGACAATGGCTCTCCTTCAAGAGTAGAAAGTTGATAAGCACCTGATCCATATGATGTAATGATATAAGGACCCAACCAATTAGGTTCAAACTTTCCAAGTTTATCTCGTTCTACCTAATTCTTTGAATTTTCTTTCAAGACTAAATCTCCAATGTAAAATTTTCTGGTTAGACCTTTTTGTTATAGCTACGTTGAAGGTGATTATGGTATGATTGTAGATGTGTCAAGGCATTCTGTCTATTTTCATCTAGTAACTCTAGCTCATGTAGACAGGAGACATGATATTCGTCTTGATCAATCAAGCCTTGCATGGAGACTCACAAAGAGGGTAACTTGACCTCTATAGGAAGTATTGCCTTAGACCCATAGACAAGGGAATATGGAGTGGCTCCAGTCGGACTACAGACACTAGTACGGTAGGCCCATAAAGTAGGATTGAGTTGTAGGTTCCAGTCGCAACCAACATCATTGACAGTCTTCTTTAGGATTTTTAGGATAGTCCTATTAGACACCTCAGCTTTGCCATTACCTTGGGGGCAATATGGAGTAGAAAAATAATGTTGGATATGGAATTTGTCACAGAGCTCACATAAATCTTGGTTTTTGAAAGGGTAACCATTATCAGTGATGATGGAATGTGGAATACCATAGCAGCAAATGATATAATTCAGGATGAATATGGCTATCTATTTTCCAGTAATGTAAGTCAATGGGATGGCTTCAATCCATTTTGTGAAATACTTGATAGAAACAAGGATAAACTTATGTCCATTAGAAGAGGTGGGATGGATCTTTCCTACGAGGTCAAGTCCCCATTGCAAAAAAGGGTAAGGCAAAGTGAGTGGATAAAGTTCCTAAGCTGGTGCATCTATAAGATCTCCATGAATATGACACTGGCAACATCTCTTCGCAAAGTGATAAGCATCCCATTCCATCGTAGGCCAATAATATCCCATTATAATGAGTTTTTTAGCTAAGGTTGGACTAACAGAGTGAGCTCCACATATACCTTGGTGTATCTCTTGTAAGGTTATTTGTGCTTCATTTGAGTCAAGACACCGAAGGAAGGTACTATCTAGGCTACGACGATAAATGGTTTCTCTGATTATGGCATATTTGGACACTTGTCAGATAAAGGTTTTGCACTGGTTAAGGGACAAGTTAGGGGGATAATTTGGTCATGCAAGTAGGCATAGATGTCTTTGTACCAAGGAGATTCAAGATGAACTAGTTCACACACAATTTTGGTTTCAGGGACATCAAATGTAGGGATCAAAAGTTGTTCCACCAAGAGCTCATAATGAGCCACATTATTAGGGATTTCCAAGAGAGATCTGATGGTAGTCATTGCATTAGCTTCTTTGTTCTAGATTCTTGGTATTTGTTCAAAGGAGATGCTATCAAAATATAATATGAAATTGTCGACCATGCACTTGTAGGGCATCAATTTCTCATCCTTGGTGTCATAGTCATCATTAACTTGTTTAATCACTATTTGGGAGTCACCGTAGAATTGAAGATCTTCAATTTTCTAATTTATAGCCATTCAAAGTCCTATTAGTAATGCTTCATATTCAACCATGTTGTTTGTGCATAGAAATGCTATACGAAATGACTTAGGAATGGAGTCTTGTTGAGGTGTGACAAATAGAATATTGGATCCTGATCCATGACTTGTATAAGATCCATCAAAGTATAACTTCCATGTGGTTGGTGTATCTATGACAAGGATTGATTCATCTGGGAACTCAGATACCAAAGGATGGTTTGCTTTTAATGGTGCATCTGCAAGTTGGTCAGCTATTACTTGCCCCTTTATTGCTTTGTTGTGAACATATTCAATGTCATATTCACTCAGGATCATAACCCATTTAGCTAACCTACATGTCAATGTTGCCTTGCTGAGTAGGTATTTCAAAGGATCAATTTTGGCAATCAACTTGGTTTCATGATTTAGCATGTAATGCCTCAAATTTTGTGCTACGAATACCACTACTAGACGTTCTCACTCAATATGACTATAGTTAAGCTCATACCCAACTAAAGTGTGGTTGATATAGTATATTTCCCTTTCCTTTCCATTGTTATCATTTTGTGCTAAAAGTGCCCTAAGTGTTGATGTAGTGGTTTTCACATATAGTATTAGATGTCTTCCATCAATTGGTGGAATAAGGACTGGTGGAGTCAATAGATACTTCTTGATTTGGTCAAATTCTTCTTGACACTTGTCAGTCTAATTGAAGGACACACCTATCCTTAACAAATGTTGGAATGGATGGGTTTTGTTTGCTAACTAGGCAATGAACCTATAGATTGATTGTAACCTTCCTTGTAATGTCCTTAACCGACTGATATTGATTGGTGGTGGCATGTCTAAGATTGCTTTTACTTTGGCAAGATCAACTTATATTCTTCTACGAGAGACTATGTATCCCAAGAGTTTGCTTGATTGGACCCCAAAAACACATTTCTTTGGATTTAGACTAATTTGATATTTTTCTAGTTGGGTGAAAATATTATCCAAGATTGCTAAGTTTCCACCTCATTCTAAATATTTGGAGAGAAGGTCATCAACATAATCTTCCATAAGGACATGCATATAGTCATGAAAAATTTTAGTCATGGCTCTCTAATAGGTGGCTCCAACATTTTTCAGTCCAAACAGCATGACATTCCAATAGAATGTTCCCCAAGTGCATGTGAAAGCTTTTTTTGGTTGATCTTTAGTGGAAATTCTAATATGATTGTATCTTGAGAATCTGTCCATTAGTGATAGCATTTCATGTCCAGTAGTTAAATCCACTATGATGTCAATATTTGGTAGAGGAAAGTCATCTTTAGGACAAGCTTTATTGAGGTCTTAGAAATACGTGCAAAATTTGATTTGACCATTTCGTTTGGTGACTGGAACTATATTTGATATCCATTCTGCATAATCAATTGGGCGAATAAATCTGACATCCAAGAGCTTCTTGAGTTTCACCTTGACAAGTAGTGCGATCTAGGGGTGCATTTTTCTTAACTTTTCTTTGAATGGATTTGAATTTGGTAGCAATGGTAAATGATGTAGAACCAATTTGAGATCCAATCCAGGCATATTGGCATATGACCATGTGAAATTGACTTTTCTTTCTAAGAAGAATGCTACGAACTCAGGCTTTTCCTCAATGGTCAAGGATGTTGCTAATTGTATTATTCTGGAGTTATCTATTGTTATAATGTTGACTTCCTCTATTTCTTCTATAAGCAATGATGATCTTTCTCCGTATATTGGGAGATAATCTTGTCCTCCATCTTTGGGTGCCTCAAAGAGGTTTTCACCCTTAGATACATCCTTTATTTTTACTTTTTCATAGTCAACAAGCACCTTTTAGTTTTCACTTGATGACCTATTATTTTTATTTTTATGTTTTTCATTTTCACTTTTATGACTAGAGGATAGGACAACCTCACCAAATTATGCAGCATAATTGAGTTCTATGGAAAATCCAACTTTATGATCTTCATTTGGTATTCCATTGTGAAGTCCCATGAAATCAGTAATAGCTTTGTCATTCTTGAAAGTATCTAAACTTGGTGGTCCTTGTTGGTCCCAATCTATGAGTTGAGGGTAGACAAGAATTAAGCCATCATTGGTATTATCAAGGGTCATTGCGTAGGCATATATGGTAAATATGGAACTAGAGTCATTAGGCTCCCAGGAGGCTAAATCAATGGATTTCCAAAAATAGTGTTGGAGCCATTCTTCGTTATTCAAAGACATTCTCAGATGGGTATTTGATGGATTTTGGGAAGAATCAAAGGTAAGCATTTGGTCAAATCACCAAAAAGTTTATCAAGGTCCATGAAGGTCATGGAGGATAAGGAGTCCCATTCATACTCATTGGAATCAACATCATAATCCCAAGGGTTTTCATGTGTCTCGCTCTCATCTAAAGCACTAGCAATCTCACTTGAAGGTGACCCGATACCTCAGATAGTCACTTTTACTGGAAAAAACCCTAGCCCTTAATGACTTATTAGCTTAGGAGGCTGTAAAGGTTCAAACATTCCTTGTTTGTTCAGACCAAGGCCACTACGTCCATCATATCCATGTCGTTACATTATTTGGAACCCTTTTGGATATTGTTCAATTGGCAATTTCTTAGTTTCAATATCCTCTTCTTCTTTGTACAGCCATGTAAGAATGTGGTCATCTAGAGACTCCTTAGCAAGTTCCCCCCATCTATTGAAGGTGGTAGGAGGATTGTGAATGAAAACTTTGGGCTGCATAGGATGAATTTTTCCATATGATTTTGGTGACTTAGGTAGCTTGCCAATGAAAAAGAGACTCTTCATATCGTACTCTCTGGAGCCTTTATCTTGGATCTAGATCTTAGGCATGGAAGGTGTAATGAATGAGTTGGATGATTTGACAAGAGTGGATGAATCAATGTAGTGGGATGGAGGGGTGGATGAAGTGGAAGATGATGCCTTTTGATTGATGGGCACTTGATGTTCAATAGTTCCTTTGAGGTTGGAACAATATTGGAAAGGATTGGGGTCACTTGGGATAGTCATTTTAAAGTAGTTATGTGGGAACTTGAGGCATTGATTGTATGTGGATGGAATATCCCTCATGGCACGGATCCATTGGCTGCCAAGGAGGAGGTTGTAATGTAAATCTAAATCTAAGACGTGAAATACTGTGTCCTATATGGCTAGGCCAACTCTCACTAGGAGTGAAATTACGCCTTCAGAGGATCGTTCGGCATCATCATAAGCTTTGATTATGATTTTCTTGGTTTGGTCAATGCAATTCTTAGAGTATCCCAATTGATTCACTAATTTTAGCAAGTAAATATTTAGATTTCTCCACTTTCTACTAAGACTCATCTGATCTTGTGTGTGTTAACACATACTTCTAAATGTAGAGGACGGTTATGTTCAAATCTCGGTGCTAAAAAGTCTTGTTCAGAGAAGGTGACGTAGTGTGGCATAGCGAGGTATCTGACCATGTCCTAAAATTTGTTGACATCTAGATTTGCAGGGACAGAGGCTTCTTGTAGGGCTTTGTCAAGGATCGCTCTATGTTGTGAAATGTGAAGGAGTTCTAAGATAAAAATTTATGTTGGAATTTTCCCTAGTTGGTCTAGGAGATTATATTGACCCTTTGGCTGAGGACTTGCAAATGGACCAAGATAGTTATCTTGGTTTTGCGGGCAGCAATAGCATAGTTTGATTTTGGCTTCTTTATAGTGATGGTGGAAATGTGATCATAAAGAGGTGTTGCATTGAGAATGATGGTGTTGTAATCATGCTTGACAGCTACACATTTGGCATTATTGTTATTGTTCCCTGAACTAGACGCTTTTCCTTTATCGTGGTCTTGCAAAGGGGTCTTGAATATTGTATGATCAACATTGGTTTTTCCTTGTGAATTGTCAATTGAAATGGTTTGATCCTTAATAAGGTCTTGAATGATGTTATTGAGTGTCCAACATCTAGATGTCTTGTGTCCTTTTGTGTGATGATATTCACAGTATTCGTCATCTTTCCACCAATCAAGTTTGATCAAAGAAGGTTCATAATTATTGGTGTTCGACAAGGTGATGACATTGGATTGTAAAAGGTGTTTGAGGATTGATTCGATAGGTTCACCCAAGGGGGAGTACATTCTCTTAGCACAGGGAGGACCTCTTCATTGTTGGGTGCTTTAGATAGCATTTAGTGTTTATTTTTGACCTTATGTTGGTGTACTTGGTGTAATGGATGTGCTTGATGACAAAGAACCTTTAAGTTGAATGATTGGTCCTTTGGTTATCAATTTGGCATCAATAACTTTGTCGTTTGTGACATTTTTTTTTGGGACCAATATTTTCCTTTGTCATTGTTGGGTTTTGGAGCTTCTTTGTTTATTTTGACCAATCCTCTAGCAATACGACCTTTCTCAATAAGGACACTTTTCTCAATAATCTCCTCAAAGGTTGTACAACATTGGATTTGATTTCGACTCATCAACTCTCCATTAAGGTTTTCTACAAACATGGTGACAATTTTTTCTAGAATATGAAAAGGGAATTTGCTAACGAAGCCTCACCATCTTTGGTATAATGAGGTAAGTGACTCCCCATCTTCTTGTTTGGTTGTGCTCAATGTTGCAAGGGTGACATCATTTTTAATGTTGAAGGCAAAATGATTGATGAATTTGGTAGCTAGTTCACCCCATGTTTTGATTCCTTGTGGAAGATGTGAGAACCAATCTAAGGCTATCCTTGTGAGACTTCATGTTAATAACCTCATCAAGTAGGTAGGGTCATATGCAACTTCCATGCATGTTGTGTTGAATTCACAGATCTTTTCTACTAGATCTCTTGTCCCCTTGTATTTAGGCAATGGTGGTGTTGTGAAATGCAAGGGAAAGGGTGGTATGTATAAGTTTTGATCAAATGGAAAAGGGCACAACTCCTCCACAAAATGTCTTCTTTTTGGTTCCCAACTACATGTTGGTCATTCTTTGTTCAAGGGTTTGCATGTGTTGGATCAAATAGTCTGCGAGGGATGATGTCGCATTGTTTTGATGTGATGCAATAATGTTGGCACTGAGGTCATGAATTGGGTTTGGATTTTGATTGACATTTTGTGATATGATACCTTGACTGTTATATGCATGTGAGTCATTTTGATTTGGAATGAGATTGGTGTTTAGGTTGGCTCCAAAGATCGTGTTTGCAATTGTTATGGTGTTTTGGAGTTGAGGTATAGACCCTTGATTTGTGTTTGGATTTTGAAAGTTGAATCCTTGGTTTGTAAATGGAGGTGTGGAACCTTGATTGATGTTTTGGTATGAAGGTATAGACCCTTAATGTGAAGAGACATTTCCTTGATTGGAATTTTGAAGTGAAGGCGTAGGTCCTTGATTGACATTCTGGAATGAAGGCATAGGTCCTTGAATAAGGTTTTGAAATGATGGAATAGACCCTTGATTTGTATTTTGAAGTGATGGAATAGACCCTTGGTTGGTAGTGAACCCTTGATTGTGGTTTTGAATTGAGGTCTTGCATGAGATAATGTGCACCTTCCTAGGGTTATTTGGTGGAGGTTGGTTTAATGAAGGTGCACTTTGGAATTGGAATGAGGGCCCTTGGCTTGTATTTTTGAATGTGGGTATAGAACTCTAGTTCACTTTTTGAATCAAGGGTGTGTGACCTTGGCTTAGATTTTGAATCAAAGGTGTAGGATCTTGTGATGTGGACCCTTGATTTGTGTTTTGAAAGAGAGGATTCGTGAAATTTTTACCCATGGTGTTTGAGGAACTACCAAATGTGAAAATTTGACCTATGTAGTAGCATGAGTTGTGATGCTTGTTGTAGTGGTAGTAGTCATGTGTGTGGTTGTCCCAAGGGGTATGTTTACCATTTGTTGTGATGAAGGCATGCCAAATGGGTTTTCAATTTCTTTTTCTATGATGGTTGACACATCATAACCTTGAGGTAACTTGGCACCCTTTTTGGCTAGTGCATAGAAAAAATTATTTGTGTTGGCACTAACAAGTTGGTTAGCTATGCTTAAAAGTCTTGGATCTTGATAGGCCCTTTCAATATCTTGAGGGGTCAATTTTTTGTTGGCTACTTCAAAGTTTAGGTCTTCCCAAGGGTCACTTTGTCCTTTTTGTGATGTGTTGTTGTGGGGTGTAGATTGATTTGAATTTGTGACATTTTCAAGAAAAGGGTCACTTAGGAAGTCTATGTCCCTTCGTTTGTCTTTAGACCTTGTTTCAACCATGTGAGACCTTTGCAAGTTGGGGGATAATGCAAGATGTTAATGAACTAAACTATTTTTTTGGATTTTAGGATATGAATATGCAAGGATGTTGATAATGCAAGGGTAATAATGTCTAAAAGATGAGGGATAATGGATGTTAAAGGATACTAAAAGATTGACAAATGCAAAGATAATGATGCTAAGGTAAAATGAACTATTTTTTTATTTTTGTATTTTTAGGGAATAAGGGTATAATATAGATGCAAAGGGACCCTAAACAAAGGATGGCAATGAGGCTAATGTGAACTTAAGGCAACAATCCTAAGTATCATTGACCATTCAAGGGGATGATTTTGATAAGATTTGAGCTAAGACCATGACAAAGGTTTAAGGCTCAATTGTGATAAAAGTGAAAATGACAAAGATTTAATTATGTAAAGGATAATAGTCAATGACAAAGAGGGTATGTGACCAAAAATTCTTAAAGACTCAAAGGTTTCCTATGTTCAAAATCTGAAAGCCTAGGTGCAACCTAAGGATGAGGATTTAATTTGTGTAATGCAAAGGATTAAGTAATTCAACCTATAATGAAATGTTTTCCTAATGAGGATGCTAAATTGAGGTGGAAAAACTTGCATGTCTTTGGTTTATCAGACAAAGGTCACTATAAATTAATTTGGATCAAATTCTAGGGATAGATTTTAGGAAATTTCATTTAGCAGGCAATTGCAGCTTAATTTCTATCAAATGTGTTTAACAATTGTGGCTCAGGTTGGAAAATTCAATCCTATTTTTGGCAGTTGCAAATTAGGAAAGCAGTTGCGGTCTTTTGGCTAATAGTTGTGGTTCACAATGACAATTGTGGGTTTGCGTTCGACAGTTGCGGTTCCAGAATGGCAATTTTGATAATTTTCATGTTTTTCAAAGGTATTGATTCAAGTTTTTCACTGTTTCTGATATGATATGACTGGAAAACACAACAAATAGTACCAAGCACTTAGTTTAGGACTAGTTTGATGTGAAATGTTTTAAAAGACAAGCACAATCCTAAGGTTGGCAAGGACTATATTTACTGGATTTCCACTTGGATTTCTCCATCCCCACTTATTCTTAGCGGGTGACTTAGAAGCTTGGCCACACATGCTCCCCTCCATGACAGTCACTTCTCTGAGTCAACCAAGATTTGAGTTCTCATGATTCTCCCATGACAATCTCTTCACCTCTACTAAGAACTATGAGAATGTGGGATGGCTTGGCAACAACCATTGTTGCACCAGCAAATAGAAGGGATTTTGGCTTTCTAAAATAAGAGGGTTCTAGTGAATACTTGGGGACATGGCACCTCACGAGCATACAACAAGCCACTTAAGGCTTTAACCACTCTAATAGGGGTTCTTATACCTTTAAAATAAAAGGTAGGTACCCTATTTCAAATGGAACTGCACAACTAAGGCTTGCATACCATGAGGACTTGATAGTTTAGTCTCATCCTTTTATATACCAGCCCGGGCGAAAAACCAGTTGGAGTCATTCCCTCTTGCAAGGCAGGTCCCTCTAAGGTTTAAACACAAAAGTAGATGGGTCTGGCTTTCCGATCATCGAATTTGCACAAGGTGAGAGCATAATACCTACCATCCTTCAAACACTAAGACATGGTGGTTCATTTACCCTCTAATTAAAGCTAGATGTGAGAAAGACAATCGTTAATTTTAAGCACCAAAATGAAATTTTCTCTAATCTAAAACAAAAAAAGTGGTTTCAAAATAAATTTCTTGGACATTTGAACCTACAAAAACACTTGTTAGTAGTTTCAAAAGAAAAAGCCTTGGACCAACGAAAAAGTTGCAAAAACTCCAAGTTAGCTCCAAAAGGAGTTAGTACCAAACCAAAACCAAAATAAAACAACTAAGCTAAAGAAATTAAAGTGAAAAGAGAAACTAAAACTAAAGGATTCAATTTATTTGTTGCTCCAAGGAGCAATTTTGGGAATCCACCTAAAGCCACATGCTACAGAAAAAATATCATAACCCAAAAACCCTATTCTGCTCATAGAAAGTGAAAGAAAGATGAAAAAAAAACTAAAACTAAACTTTTTACTTGACAGGAAATTGTGTTGTACCTTTCATCAGTTGTGTCTCTATGTTGCGTCACACAAGGATAGCTACATCATGTTTTCAAATTCAAATTTTCCTACCCGTGGCTGCCTTCTGCAAATGCGTCGCTCCTCAGCAAATGTGTCACTACGCTTAATAGTTGTGTCATTTTGTACTCCAAATCTGCAAAACCAAGTTAAATCCATACAAAAAAATTGTAAAATAGTATGCTCGCATCAAATTCACCAATGTGAGATTGGATTCTTAGTTCCTAGCTTAGAATAGTGACAACTAACACCTCTAGACTACAAAACCACATCAACAAGAGAATACAAACAATGAGAAATTAAAATGAAAGCATGCATAAGTAAATACTCCCCATTGTAGTTGCTTCACTTCCCTTGCTCTCCTTATGCCAATATTTCCCTCGTATTTTTTGTTGAAGTTGTGAAAATACCTACCAATAGTAAGCAAGAAAGTTGGAGAAAATTAGTTGTTAAGGCCAAAGTGGAGGGGGAAGGCTACTTTTATAGACAACCTTTCAAATGGATGGCTGAGATTAATCCTCTAGAAAGATTCCAAGATCAATGGTGGAGGATGCATGAGAGGGAGGTTACAAAATGGATGGCCAAGATCAAACTTCTAGAAAGATGCCAAGATCAATGGTCTAGGATTGATGCACCAAGAATAAGCTATTCTTGGAGGAATGATGATAGGTATGACGCTTAACAGTTATGACAAGAATGCCAATTATGATCACTTCCTGCTTGACAGTTTGGCTCAAACAGGAGAAAAGGGTCAAAGAAAGGTCTTTAATGTGACTGATAGTCAGGACCTTCCCGTCTATTTGCATGATTCAGTTCTTGAGAGGCTCATACTTTAGATTCAGAGCATCGGCCACTTGTTTCGGCATAAATTTGGTGCTAGCTATTGAATCAATCATATTATTGTGCAAAAGCTTATCTCCCACAATAAACATTAAAAAGAAGGGGATGGGATTTGGTTTGCTTACCTCTTTTACATTTATTTTTTTGTGGCGTTCATGTATGCCATAGCTCCTAAGGGTTGGGGGTCTGATGCGGGCCCTTTTCCTCTATCTTTATTGTTGGGTGGGATTGTATCTACCTATGGAGATTGTTCTTCAATTTTTAACACTTTTTGGATTAAGATCTTTTGCTCCAACATTGAGATAAAATCCCACAAAGATATGTTAGTAGGTGCCTTATTTAGTTGCTCCACCACATTAAGCATTTTGATGAGTAGGACTTTGAGATTAATTGGTGGTGTTTCCTTTTTTTTACGAAAAGTCCAATTCGACATGGATGGGCTCAAGACCTTGTTGATGTACTTTTGCGTAAATGGTGGAGCCTACGATTGCATAATTGGTCATGTCTATGAAGCTTGTTGTAATTTTGGTTGTGGTTGTTGTGGTTATGGCCATTGGGGAGCATGTTGCATATACTCTCCAGTGAGTCTTCTCTTGGATCATGTATTGTAGTTTGATTGTACCTACAAAGCACTAGTTGTCAAAACATCAATTACGAATATTAAATCTTCCTCCTCCATCCAAGAGAAAAGTGCTTGATTAGGGGAGATGTCTTATTCTTGCTCCAAAGACATCCCTTGTGTCCATGCATTGAACCGAGCATTCTCCATTCTGAGAGACTAGTAGTCTTTTGTATTTGAAAATACTCCCTGGCTTCTTTGTTCCACTATATTCTACTAGATATTTCCCCTTGGACAGTTTCGAGGAATATGGCCATCATTTCATGGGAAGCACCATGCGTTCTCATCTTATACCAGGTTGTTTTGACCTTGGACCAACTCTTTGTTTGAACTATTCTTGATAGTCTATAGTGGCATGATAATTGGGACTATTTGGCCCATGGATGCTTATTGTCAATTGCCTCCTCTCAGAGCTCCTTGGCATGTGTTGTTCTGGTAAGGAAACCTTCCACCTTAATAATTTTGTGTGGGAGGCTTTGGAGGTACTGCCTGTTGACGTCAAATAATGACCAGCTCTTTGGTGAAGGTTCTCATGAGGTTCTTCATATTGTTGACATCTTCTACCAATGAAGAGGAGCCTAACGTGCTAGGTTGTGCATTCAGGTACACATACCTCGATGGTGGTGGTGAAACTAATGTGTTGGGGAGCAAAGCAAAGGTACTAGGAGTTGCCTCCTCTTGGGGTATGCCAAAGATCTCTGTGAACATGGGCATTGGTGGTCAAGGTGGGAGCCTTTCAGTGCCTATTAGACTGTTCTTTGCTCACACAACCAGATCATATGCATCAGTAAAGGTATCCCCTCCCATTGACATTACCATGATTGCGATGTTTGAATTGAAATCCTTTAAATAAAAAATGAATTTCATAGCTATTGAAGGCTTAGCTGTCATAGGAATCCTTCGCCAGGTATTGTGGAACCTGGTATTGAAGTCGATCATGGATTCTTGTGGGTCCCTCTTGATAGTGATTAATTGTTGTAGCAAGGATGAGCAATCTCCTTTCTCTAAGAAGCGGTCAAATAGATCCCAAGAGCAGATGGAATCGAAGGTCATGGATCTATACAAGTCCTGAGCCTTCCCTTTAAAAGATGTGGCTAGTAATCTGAGGGCCACATTTTCCTCTGCAATGTTATGGACTTTGTAAACCTCTGCTTTATCCTAGAGGTGCTTGGAGGGAGTCTTAAAATCTTCCCTAGTGAACTTTGAAATTTCCTTGAGGGCATTGGTAGGTATGGCAGGCCACACATTTGGAGATGTAGGTGGAACTATCGGGCTACCACTATCCCAGGTTATGAAATTTCTAGGAGCGGGAGGGTTTAGATGAGACATTGAAAATAGGTTCCTATAGATTAGGTAGACAGGTATTCAGATTTGAAAGGTTTGGCCACCTAGAGGGGTAGATAAAGCTTTGGACTCTGGGATGACACTTCTTACCTTATTTCTTCTGACAGGAATACAAATCTTGTGACTCACCTCCTAGTGGCTGAGTTGGGTAACTAAGAATACTAGAAATTTCCTCTTGAAGATGATCTGGTTTGGACTCTAGACATGAGATTACCAGCCTCTTTTGTTGGTCTAATTTATAAAATGCCTCTACAAGGCTAACTATCAAACAATTGTGAAAAACTTGTGTCCCACCGGGTGTGCCAAAAAAAGAACTATTGATCATAAAATATTGTGCCTCTCCAAACAACCTTATGGGAAATTCAGTTAATGGGGGACTAGATTGTGTCTCACTGAATACCTTCGAGTTTGTTATAGAAGTTGACTCTTCTCTTTATGGTTTGGGAAAAGGGGGAAATAGAAATGCAGAGAAAACAAAAGGTGGCAATGCACTAAAGGTTTTACAACATTTCAAAGCTTACCAACTTCTTACTCCTGATAAAATGGACATAAAATGCTACAAACCCTTCATTTTTGGGAAGATAATGAATGACTAATACTTAAGAAAGCACAGAGCAGTCATTCAAATCTCCCCATGCGAAGCATCCATTAAGGTTTGATAGAAATAAGAAACCTAAAAATAACAGGAATGTTTTGGATCTTTACATAACCCTTTTGCTCTTACAACATAACCTTTACTAAAAATGAAAGTGTATAATGAACATGATCCAATTTCTAAAAGATTGCACCAAACATAAAAGCTAATGGCATAGAAAACAATCACCAAGACTATCTCAGTAAGACTTGACACTAAGCATTCAACATATACAATATAGGAAAAAGAAATTCATGACAAAGGCCATAAATGCACAATCTCAAAGATTTATCCTCATTAATCCTTGTTCTTGCAATATATCAAATCAAAGAAAAGGTCATATGCCAATTTGATTAATAGTCTTAACAAATTAAACATGCCATAGAGTGTAAATAGTGCTCTGTAAAAATCCTCCTATTCCTTCCCTATTCTAAACCTCTACAGATAAGAAAAAATAATTTCTGATGATGATTCCTGATTATATCATCTTCCTTTTTCCTCCTTGCAAACCCCTTTATATAGCCAGAGAGTCGAGCCAACTACAGCTGATAGAGATGAACAATTGATATGTGTATGTGTCTGATAAGCCGCAATCAAATCTAGGATTTGATTAGATCGAAGCAATCTTCGCTAGCAAGGAATGAGTTGTTTCATTAATGGAAAAATCTTGGAAAAGATATGTTGTCAGAGGATTATTAGATAATATTACAACTTGGAAAAACATGATATGATTAGCTATCAAGAATAATGACATCGCCCCATAATACCAATCCCGAAGATAAGAGTTTTGTTGTGCCTTTCGACAAACTTTGCTAAAAAGAGATACATTTGTGGGAGAAACAAGCCACCCAACGAAGCGGCTGATGTGGCATAATGGTGAGCATTTTTTGGATTCGTGAAAGTAGCTTGAAGAAAATCCCCACCATGCAACCATGTGTCCTAGTTCGGGTCTAAAAGGAAAATGATATAAGGAAAAGTCGTGCAACCACTATGTCGAGAATAAACCTTAGCCTTTGGGGCACAGTGTCATCAAATCACAAAAATGAAGTAAGGACCGAAAAAGAAGACTGCAAGGGCTGAAAAACCAAAATAAAACACTTATTAGCAAAATTGCTTTATAGTTCCAATCCCATATTTTTAAATTTGTTTCACTGTTTCTTTTTGCTATAATGATTGATTGCAATAATAACTAAAAAAAATGTAATATCAAAAGATAGGGTTTCTAAATAGTATTACTTTTCGAATAGATTGTGATCAATTAAGTAAACCATACATTCTTACCTCTTATTTTTCTTTGGATAGACATCAAAAAACTATGATTGACGATGTTGATTGCATTTGTTGATAACATAAACAACATTTGAACCTATATGCTTTTGTCGGTGGCAAAGTTCTAGCTCAGTTATTCAATTATTAGATTGCATAGAGAATTTCATCTATCTTTCCAAGCAAGAAGAATCTAAAAGACAATTCAAAGGTTATCTTGACACATTGCTCAAGTACTATTAACTATGTTGAAGTTGCAATTACTTTAAAAGTTTGCATACTTCAACATTTTAAAAAAAGAAACAATTGCTTAATACTATTGTAATATTTATTTTGCAAAGATTTATATTAATTTGAATAAATATTATAAATTAATCACAAAAATGAGTAGATAAAAGGGGATCATAAATTAATACAACCCGATGAGAAAATAGGGTGTTCCATTTTAATTATTTCAATATGTTAAAAAACTATTTTTTCATATTTTTAATTATAAATTTAAATATATATTTCATTTAATCATTATAGAATTTTATTTCAATTATAATGTTTATATTATATTAAATTATATTACATTAATTTTTTGTATTTTATTAAGTGAATGCTATAATTAATATTATTAAAATAATAATAATTAATATATATATAAGATTAAGCTTGGTATTGCAATTATAACTATATAAAAAATTTAACTAATTCAAAATTATAATTATAATTAACTAGAATATATTTAATTAATTTAAGTAAGATTTAATTAAAATTCAAACTAGAAATAAAATCATATAAATTATTTTAATTATATAATTATTTAATTTTAGCTTCATATATATAAAGTATAATTATAACTTATTAATTAATATTTTAAAATTTAAAATAAGTATAAATATTTTAATCTATTATATTATAATCCTACATGTAAATAATAATTATTTATTTGGGTTATTATAACTAAAATAATTAATTTTAATCCTTCTTTTATAATTATTATTTAATTTTTTTTTGGGTAAGTGCTACCAAAGGGGGTAGCTCCCTCTATTGATTCAGAAGAAAATTACATTAGCCATATGACATCAATGATATAAGTAGCCCACACCCTCTGGTACATCAGCCAACCTAGCAACTACATTATCCTCTATCAGACCTAGGTTGACCTCAACAAACTGCATGAACCGGTTGATGTTCTTTTTCTCCACACCTTTCTTTAACAAATTCCAAGCCTTGTGCAACTTCCCTTTTTTGTCTCTTGATTAAGGCTTAGATTCCCACCACAAGCCCAAATTCTAGCTTCATGGGGACACCATAGACCGCCTCACAAACCATCAAATAGGTCTCCTCTCTCTTGTAATGCATCATTTTCTACACCCCACAACTACACCCCCACCACTTGAATGTAATTGTTGTAAAAAATTTCTAGAACCTGACCATCACGAGTATGAGGGCTGCTCCAAAAGTCTTCGCCTACCACCTTATGAATTGCTTCAATCTCCTTCTCTTGCACCTTCAAAAATAGGAAGCATAATTTCTCATTGATAGTCTCCAACTACCCCACATCCCTCCCTCCCAAGCATCTGTAATGGACATCAAAATACTTTTCCATTTCCACTAGTCAGGAGAGCCCCCAATGCATTCTCGAATAGGCCCCTCCAACATGGTCTAGTCAATCAAAAATGGATTCCAAATCTACAGATCAGTGTAATCAACCACCATCAGACTGCCACCTATTCCGAGTCTGGACTAACTAGTTCCTTGGGCAAAAGCAAAAGCATGAATCGACCACACTCAACCCTTGAAATGATTAGTGCTTTTTCTTTTTTTAGTATTGTCACCCTTTCTAATATTCACACTCATGACCAAATCCACATTGGATCTGTTCATCCTCTCCAGTTCAGGCCATCTCAAAAATAAACAAACTGGATTTAGAGGTGACCCCATCATGAGAAGCCAACTAAGCAGCCCCTGAGTTAGCAAGCCCATACCCCAGACATGCAACCAAACATGATGCCTTTTGTATCATTTGCATTCCTTTTCAATCAAATCCCATAATTCATTATTGGAAGAACATGCATCAAATAATTCAGTTTCCTCAAGTGACACTAATGGCATCCTAAGATTTTCCAGATAATTATCCATGACATTAGTTTCTCTATAAATATGAATCAAAGAGTAGGCTTCTAGCTTCTTGTATCTTCTTTAAACATCGATCAACCCACTCCAAACAACTTCTTAATTTCCAATTTTGAATTTCCATCTTCCTAATGACATTAATGCATGATGCAAGCACTCCCTCTGCAAAATTTTCACATAACAAAAACACTCAATTGCACAGAAAATCTCTTTACCCCAAGTTTAAGATTTCTTTGCTTACTTTTTCAATTTCATTAACAAATTGCAATTTGATGTTGAATCACAAATCTCTAGTATAAAGTTTAATGGGAAACTAAGGAAACAATTCGTGGAATTCACTCAATTCAATTACAAAAGTAGATTGCTTTACAATATATCTTGTATCATTGGGTCTTCCCATTGAATTTATACAATTAATTCTCATTGCCTAACATTACATTGCCAACAATTATAAATTCACTTTGTAATAGCATACAAATTCAGTCAATAGAAAATCAAAATTCAACTCCTTTGGACAATTATCTCTTCTAATTCAAAATCTGTGTTTATACTTTCTTCATGCCCTTTGTTAACTTGAAGCAGATATGTGGCAATCAAGAAATATTATTCTTCCCAAATTTTTCACCCAATTGAATGATCTTCCAAGCAAAGATATTGGTCTCCTTTAGACCTGCGACCTGCTCTATTTCTTCAATTTTCACTCGGGCATTCTATGTGCTATGCCCCTTGATGTTCACTTATTTTTTTGCCTGATTCTTCTCATGACTATTGACCTTTTTCCCTTGCACTTTCTTCTACCTGTTGTACATTGACTCTTCACAGCTGGGCATCTCCTTCCTATTCGATGCCTCCTTATCAAACTATACCCCACTCTCTAAGCCTATCATCCCCCACCTAAACTATTGTGCCTCTCCTTTCCCCCCGAGACTATGCGCTTTCCTCTCTTCTCCTTGGCTGTGAATAGAGTCCTCTCTTTTTTTTCTTTTTTTTTTTCATTTCTTCTTTGCTTTCAATCGACTCTTTTCATGGAATATGGAAAGGCCTTACCAAGTATTGAATTCAAAATTCTTAATTTGAGCCATCCAAATCATTAATATGATGTGATAAAGAGAAAACTAATACACTTTTAGATTGAATATTAAATATGAAGTCAAAACTTTTACACTTGTCATGTATAAGTTTAATTTCTTAAAGCCTTCAACCAATCATTGTGTGCATATTTAGGGCAGTTGAAACTACCATTGATGGATGTTTTTGATCCATCATATTTAAGCCATGAGGATGCAGAAAGAAACCAAACAAAAAAAACCAAAATTGGAAGAAAAGTAAATCAACAATATTTTTGGATGGTGTTGATCACCCATTCGTCTGCATGCTCCTACACTAGACATGTTGGGTAAGTGAAATGTTCCTTGAGTTGATAAACTCAAGAACATTGAAAGGTGTATGGGATAGTAATCCCATGTATATTTTTTATTCACAATTGCTCCTTATCTGCAGGAGCCTTCCCTCATCTACACTTCAACTCATCTTCAACACTCGAGCCACCTCCACTGACATTATCTTGTTTCTCAGAACAAATTCTTACCACTGGTCCACCTCTCTGCCCTTAAGATTCTTTTGGGTTGCTACTATTTATCCCTTTACTGTGTTTCTATAATAAATCAAAAATCAATATGCTCTTTCCTTTTAAAATCTACCCTTGAATGGCTACAAATCACTGCACTCACTTCGTTCCTCTTCCCCTACTCATTACTTTGCTGCACTGTAATAAATAATAGTGTTGGATTCTTTCAGCTGCTTTTCCTTCTCTTTTAGAGAATTCAACATATACTTCTGCCCATATTTCTACATGGTATACACATTCCTCCTACCATCATAGATGGCTTCCATGTCAAAATGCAATGGCCTACCCAACAACACATGACACACAGTCATAGGCATCACGTCACACAACACCTTATCTCTGTAAGAGCCAATTTGAAACTTGACTATACACTGCTCACTCATAGTCATCGTGTGTTCCTTCTACAACCAAGAGACTTTGTATGGACTAGGATGCTTACTTCTTTTAAAACTTAGCTTTTCTACCATTTCCTCTAAAACTAAGTTATCCATACTACCACTATCAACTATAACTTTACAGCACTTACCTCCAACCTTGCACATAGTTTGAAAGAGATTCCTTCTTTGGGATGGTTCCTCCTCCACCGTCTTTGGGTTCACTGACACCCTCCTCATCATGAGAGATTCGCCTTCTTCTAGGTCTATTACTTTTTGTGATGCATTACATTCCTCATCTTATTGTTCCAATGGTTTCTTATTGCACTCTTCCTTCTACCCTCTTTTATTTGATGACACTCAAAAACATGATGACCAGCTTCTCCACATTGGTAACATCTAAATGGAAACCCCCTACTACTACTACCACTTCCTCTTACTGATACCTAATTTTCTTTGGTGTTTTGGCCCACCTCTTTACTCCATTTGGGCTTGAATTCTTCTTCAACTTGCTTTCCTTTGCTTCTACTTGCTTGCCCCTTTTCAGTTGCAAATCTTCCCCAACTTTTGGAATTGTTTGTTTGTCTTCTCATTAATTTCTCCTCATCCTTCAACGCATATTGGTATGCTTCCTCAACTATGGTGATTTTTAGCATACTTATCTCATCATGAATGTTAAATCATAAGCCATTCACATACCTGGCTACCTTCTCTCAATCAATTTCATGTCTTCCAGATTGAATAGCTAACTTGTAAAACTCCTTCGTGTAATATTTTATACTCATATCTTTTTGCTTTAGATTTTGCAACTTCTTAAATAGCTCCATCTCATTATCTCTAGGTATGAATTTGTTTTTCAATTTCGTTACCATCTAGTCCCACCTTGTTAACCAAGGATCTTCATCCATTTCTCAGTCTCTCTACAATCCTTTCCACCATAATGCATCATGCCTTTTCAATTTCATTTGGGCTATCTTCACCCACTGCGGGTCTCTAATTTCCTCCAATTTGAAGTACTCCTCCAGCTCTCCAATCCAATTGATCAGCTCTTCTAGATTTAATGTTCCAAAATTTTTTGGAACATCCATTCTATTTCTCTTCATAACTCTTGAAAGAGCCCTCAAAATCACTCTTGTCTAGCATCCTCTAGTCATTCTTCTTCTTCTTCTCTTCCTTATTCTTCCTCTTTAGTTTCTCCCTCATTCTTGGGTTCTCTTCTATTATGAGTAGCTAACCTCCCCTTATTTCCGATTTCATCCATTATCATGCCTCAGAACTATTCTAGCATAGCCTCTAATCTGGGTCTTCCTCTTCTTAGTGGCATCTCTTCTAATCAATGGCTTCAACTCTCAACTGTTCGGGACTCCACACACACCCGTAACAATTCTCTTGAGCCTTTCACAACTATTTCTCACTTCCCACAAGTCTTGGTGGATACTCTCCATGCTCAAGGTCTCTTGCTCTAATACCAATTGATGCAAGCACTTCCTCTGCAAAATTTTCACATAACAAAAACACTCAACTCCATATAAAATATCTTTTCCCCTATAGACACCGAAATCTGGTTTAAGCCTGCGACTTCCATATTCTGCATAAATCGTATTATTCATGGTCATGATTAAATAATGTCAATTATTTAATTATTCATCTTAACATTAATTCTTCTATTAATTAAATAATATTAATTATTTAATTAAATCACTTTTCTTCATTTCTTCTAATTAATTAAATGAACGCTTCTTATTTAATTGTCTTACTAATTAACCTTATTCTTCCTGTTAAATTAAATAAATCATTATTTAATTTATTCTTTATCATATTTCAACTATAATTAAACAAATTATTTATTTATTTAATTATTCATTTAAAATCCCTTTCATCATTAATTAAATAAATATTATTTATTTAATTATCCTTCAAATATTGAGTTTTGAATTAAATGAATTATTTAATTCATTAATTCTATTTTAACACATTCTTCTATATTTTAGATAATTATGTGAGTTATCTAAATATTCACTTTTACTCAACTCGACATCTATTTTAATCGTTAGGTCAACTATTGATTTGATGAATGCAGAATTAGGCGTCTTTAATTAATCTCTTCTTAGGATCATGCAATCCTCTAGTTCTAACTCAATTAGTGTACATGCACATATTAATTAAATATTATTATTTAATTAATTAAGTGTTAATAGTGTGTTGAACAAAGAGTTGCTTTAATCAATCTTTATCTTTTGTCATGCAAAGATATTTCTTATGTTCGAATACCGAACTGAAGATTAAACCATTTATTTAATCTTTAATTCTATTTCTAATTCGAATCACTCATGTCATCACTGTCAGTTAACAGAATGCATGTCTAATCTGTCGATCTCAACCGTCCATTGATCTTTCAATCTTGGCCTGTCGTTCGAATAATCAATTTTCTATAAATTGATTTGTCATTCTTCATTCCAATCTCTCTCGCGAATTTTGATAACTTTTGAGAGCACTTTTGTCTTGAATCTTCGATATTTTGCTAATCACTATCTTAGGCTATACTTGCATGAACTTGAAAATCTGAGGGCAATTATACTACACAAGAAAAATGGAGAAGGGCAATCGAGATGAATCATGGAAATACGTTTGAAATTGGTGAGATTGTTCTAGTTTTAATTACGTTTTTACTTTCCCATGTTCTTTGTTGCTTAACTTATGAATTTGCATTCTAGATTTAGTATTGTATTGCATGTGTGCTTCTAATCTTGATTCTTGTTGTCTATTGTGCAAAGGCCTGTTTCATTTTCAGCGTTACATTTTGGTGAACCCGACGTGAAGACACCATCTTCGCGAATCTGTAGATCTTTTAATTTTTGTTTTTGTAGATTTTTCGTACGGAACGACGCATGTGAAGTTTATACACCACAATTGATTTTCCGGAACTGCATGTGAAGTTTCTGAGCCGCAATTGAGTTTATGAACCGCATCTGACAGAGAAACGACGCATCTGAAAATTTTTGAACCGCAAGTGATATCCCGAGCTGCAACTGAAAAATAAACGACGCATCTGACTGGTAACAAAAATGACGCAACTGACTGGTAAAATTTTATTTTTAAGTTTCCCATAATCTAAATTTTTTAATTGATTTTTCTTATTCTTGATATCTTATTTTCAGCGTGTGGCCATTTGGAGTTAACAAGCTTTTGCAGGACAATTGGCGAAGACAAAATTGAAAATTACTAATGATATCTTCTGCAGGAAGCTTGTCGAAGACCCTAGTTAAATTTTGAAACAGATTGTTTGGTAGCGTAGCAAATCTTTCGTTTGGATTAAAATTAACAAGTGTCTATTGTGTTTGGTGCGAAAGCACAAGTTTGGTCACCCTTATGATTTGGTACACCGAAGTATCCTCTCCCCTTGCACATTCGTGCGATCCTGGGTGTAAGAGAAACGGTTACCAACTCTAGAACGGGCACGATCTGCGGTGAAAAAGTACTCACTGCGAATGACTCGGACCGATAGCACCACGAACGGGGACTTCGGTAGGTATACAAAGTGGGTTCTTGGGGAGCCGAGAATCACCAGTGTCGAAGTTCCTAACGAGATGGATCACGAAGGGAGGACTGTATTTGTATGGATCACACTCCACGAACGGAATGCCCGAATTAAATACCCTTTGTTGTAGAGACCAACCTATTTGTGGCCGTTGCTTGGTATTAGTGCAGGGTACAGTATCATGCCCGAAGATACTCACTACTGATCCCCTTGAGTAGAGATAGCAGTTCTTGGGATGTCATTTCCCAAAGAATTTGGAATTGGTGTGCTCGAAAGACGTTAATGAGCCGTGGAGGGGAGCCAATGCCACCAAATTCTTAAGCTATCTGCTCTCGAAGGTGTTCATCACCAATTCGGGGTATTTAGGTGAGCTATACCAAGTATACAAACCCTAGGCCTTTGGCCTATTAGGATGTGCTTGTCTGTTGTCACTTAAAACGTTCTTTGAGTCCGAAATTGAAACTGAAAACACTTTGTCTTACGATTGTCTTTGATTGTCAAAATTTGATCATAGAAAACTAGGTAAATTTAAATTTCATGTCACTGAAAATTCATAGAGTCGCAATTGTTCACCAGAAACACGCATCTGATTTTTAGAGTCGCATCTGTTAATTTTGAGTCGCATCTGTTAAATTTGAGTCGCATCTGTTAAATTTGAGTCGCATCTGTTACATTTGAGTTGCATCTGTAATTTTTGAGTCGCATCTGTCAGATATGCTCGCATCTGATTTATAAAGGTCACATCTGTTAGGTTTTGAGTCACATCCGTCAGATAGGCTCGCATCTGATTTACAAGCGTCACATATGTTAGTTTTGAGTCGTATATGTAATTTTTGAGTCGCATCTGTTATTTTGGCTCACATCTGCTTTAGAAACACCGCATCCGTTGTATTTGAGTAGCATCTATTAGTTTGAGTCGCATTTAGTAATATTGAGTCGCATCTGTCAGTTTGGACCGCAACTGTTAAATTTGAAACGCATCTGTCTGATTACCAGAATAACCAAAATTCACAGTCACTGTCCAGTTAGCAGGGTTATACCAGTTCTAGTGGTCTTCATACAAACAGTCTTTGAAACAGAAACCTGAAACGATTTGCTCAATTTTGCATCCTTTAGGTTCATTTAGTCATTACCATAGTTGTCTTAGGGTCCATAGTACTTTGCATTAGACTTTTTGAGAGGTCACTTCTACAAACTTTAGGAGTAGTCCACCATCTATACTCTAGGAAGGTCATAGTGTCAACGAAATCTGCCATTGAACCTAGTCTTATCATCATATACTTTGTCCTACAGAGAGTCGTCCTAGCTCATCAGTCTAGTTAGGAAACTCAACTTGTCTTTGATACTTGTCCTACATTGGTTCCTTGACTTATCTAAATTGACACTTTGGTTTGACTTTAGGTAGTTGGTCCCTTCACCTTGGGTTTATAGAATTGATCATTTTAGGGTCTCACTTAGACTTCTTGCATCTTTAGAGTCTGGACTAGTATCATCATAGGATATCCCTTATTTTGCATAAGAAAACCCCAAAAATATAGCATAGAGTCATACAGTTTCTAGATATAGTCTTGCATTTCCCACATATTGAGCTTGTCTTACATGGTTGAAACTAGGTCTAAGAGAAGAGAGAGAGAGAAAACATGTCGAACCCAAGCGAGTTCATCAACCCATTTTCTTCAAGACCTCATAAGACTCTATTAGACAAATTCACCACTAGAAATACTCAAGGACATGTTACAACAGAAGACATAGAGGCTGCCGCACAGGACCCTGAGTTTGCCTCTTTTGTAGATGAGTACCTAGCAAACGATTGTCAACGGTTCTTAGGAAAATTGCTAGCTGAAGGTGCTACCTTACCTCCAGGATTTGATATCAGTACCTTACAAACTCAACCTACACAAGGGACAAATACTACGACTGCTAGCACTACTATACCTCAACTCAGTACGACTATGCCATCTAGCACGTCTACACAGAGTACAACAGTCCATACGTCCCCATTTGGTATACCTAGCATGACATCAGGATTTAATTTCACTATAGGGACATCCTCATCCACTCCCACTGGTCCTCTTATTGGGAGTAAAAGACCTAAAACATCAGCCCATACATCATATGTCGGTGTCACAAGTGCACAATCAACAACCACACCTACTGCTAGCATTATGGGTACCTTACCACAGTCGATGGCCATACCTAGTGCTCAGGTCACTAGTACTATACCAAGGATTACAAAAATAGGGGGCATTCCCTCCTTCCAATATGGCAATCAAAATCCACCTTTCCAGACTAGCAGTCAAAACCAATTTACATCGGTTCCGAATCAGAACCCCTTTTCATAGATTGGTAGTCAGAATCTGTCTACCCAGATTCCAGGCCAAAACTAATTCACATCGGTTCTGAATCAGAATCTCTTTTCACAGAGTGGTACTCGGAATCCATTTACACAGAACCCAGGTCAACACCAATTTATGCCGACTCCAGATCAAAATACATTTACCAACATTCCGAATCTGAATCCACCTCAGATGCCAACGTTCAATCAAAACCCATCACGAGACTTTGGATTTCAGAATACATACATGGATCCGCATAATCCTCCTAGCACATCTTTGACCCAAGTTGACATCCTGCAAACACAAATGCACGCATTACAAACACAAATGGATAACATGTCGGTCTAACCTAAGAAATCATTTTCACCAAAGGACATATGCCCATTCCCTTTTGATAGATCATTGTACATGACACCTTTCCCTCACAGATATGTCATACCGAATGTTCCTAAGTACAATGGAAAATGCAATCCAGTAGAACATATCAGGGAATTTTCTACCATATGCATAGATGTCGCTTATGATCCCACGTATCTTATGAGGCTATTTCCACGAAG
Source organism: Sequoia sempervirens (assembly GCA_007258455.2). Classification (NCBI taxonomy): domain Eukaryota; kingdom Viridiplantae; phylum Streptophyta; class Pinopsida; order Cupressales; family Cupressaceae; genus Sequoia; species Sequoia sempervirens. The sequence continues at coordinate 226,101 of VDFB02124648.1, read as the reverse complement.
TCTTGTAGGAGTGGCACTAGAATGGTTTTCAGGTTTAGATTCTGGCATTAGATCTTGGGGCGAACTAGTCGAGAAATTTGTGGAGCAATTCTCCTTCCACATTGACCATGAGATAAACATAGCAACCTTGTGCCACACAACACAAGACAAAGGTGAAACATTCATTGCTTTCTTCCAACGTTGGAGAACTATTACTAGTAGGTGTCCTGTCGAGATACCTGAAAAACAAAAGGTTACCATGTTTCAAGAAAACCTTCATCCAAAACTCAGGAGTAACTTAAGGGTACATTGTTGCATATCCTTTTCAGAACTAGTAGAAAAAGGGGTGATAATAGAGAAATATCTCATTGAAAAGGGTGAACTCAAAATGACAACGTCAAATAGAAACCCTATCGTACAAAACGCCCCCACCGACAGAAACAGATTCTGGTCTCGCAACAAAAATGTCACCAATGATGGGGTGGTGGATGCTAAAACATTACAAGCAAGACCCCTCCTCACATTACAAGGACCTCATACTTTTGCTAACACGCTTAATGCTATCAATCAACCTCCTAACATGGTCTCAAATACTCAACGTCCACAAACAAGGAGATTCCAGAAACATGAGTTCACTCCCTTAGGGGAACCCATTGAGTCGGTGTTCAAACAATTGTTACAACACAACCTCATACAATTGCAGGAACCAAGACAATACGATCCAGGACAGTTTAAACCAATGTGGTGGGATGACAATGCCTTCTGTGATTATCATAGGACAAAGGGGCATAACCTACAAAACTGTCGACAACTGAAGAATATCATACATGATCTTGTTGATAAGAGAATTATTGAGGTTAGTGGACAAAAACAAAAGACATCTAACACTGATCATCAAGTCTTCTCAGACCCACTACATGACCATGGGAAAGGAACTGTCCCCAGTTCGAGTACTAAGGCCAATATGTCAGCCAATTATGCGAGTATCAAACATGATTATGATAGTGGCAAAATCATTCATTGCCTTCGCGCCGCCAATGAAAACATCAATACCATTACTATCAATGCTAATCCTGAATGTGCAGTCAATACTCGTCGTACTAAGTTTACTATCCCAGGCCCTCCATCACAACAAACACCTCAACCTTCCAAGTTACAATATAACTTACTTGATCAGTTGGGGAAGACCCCAGCCCAAATCTCAATCTTGGAATTGTTGCGTATCTCTCCTGAGCATCGGTCTATCCTCGATAAGGCTTTACAGAACACCACGGTCCCGATTGACCTTGATGTCAATCATTTCTAGGAAATGGTGGGCTACTTAACCAAAACCATCATGCCATGTTCTCGGAACAAGACTATGCCATCGAAAAGACGAACCACAATGACCCTTTACATCTAGAAGTCCTTGTCGATGACACCAAGGTTAGACGAGTTTTGGTAGACAAAGGAGCAGGGTTAAATCTATGCACTTTAAGACTAATTAAGGCATTAGGTATTTCAGAAGCATGCATGGACACCACCAAGAGTATTGTCATTAAGGCTTATGATGATGAAGAACGCAAATCAAAGGGGGTGGTAACACTTCCTATCAGAATCGGTCCTGCGGTAATGAAGACGAAGTTCCAGGTCTTGGATCTCACCCTCCCTTATAACCTTCTGCTAGGTAGACCATGGATTCATGCCATGAAGGCGGTCCTTCCACATATCATCAGTGTCTTAAATTCCCTTACAATGGCACCGAAATAACTATAGATGGTGATCCCGATCCTTTCCAGTATTGCACCAATCTAAAGGACATCCCTCAATGTCAAGTGCCGGTCAACCAAGAGGCCTCACTGTCTAAACCATCTTCTTATGTTGACTCGTCCGCGCTCACTCGAACATCTGTTTCACCCTCACTTCCTACCACTCCTAGGGTTGAGATCCAAGACAAGGGTTGTGGAGAGTATTACATGAAGACTTCTTATTGTGTTAGCCATTTGGTTCCTCCTAAGTCATATGGTTTGCCTACAACAGGTAAGGGACAGTCTATAATCACTATACATGTTCCCCCCACAACAACTTTCACTAAATGGGGTGAGTTAAGCAAAGAGGCTGTGGATACAGAAGATGTTACTTCTTGGCTGTACAAGGAAGATAATCTGGAACCCCTTTTACTTGCTCATATTCCTACAAGTCTATATGGAAAGGGTTTCAAAATCATGCAAAGTAAAGGATATGACGGGCAAAGTGGTTTAGGTTTAAACCAAGATGGCAGAGTGGAACCAATATTTGTTTCTCAATGGCCAAAAGGAGTAGGGCTAGGGTTTCAACCGATTCAGATTGGCGTTCCTAGTACTCCATTACCCTTACTTGAGGAAGTAAGTGCTTCAGAAGACATTAAGACATCTCACGAACCAATAGACCAAAATCATTGTAACTCTCCTAACTCTAATGATTATGAGTGGGATTCCTTATCCTCTACTTCTTCCATGGACCTTGACAAGTTATTTGGAGAACTTGACTTGATGCTAAGTTCCTCACCAAACCCCTTAAATTCCTATCCACCAAAGAAAATGACAAAAGAGGAGTGGTTTAAACACTACTATTGGGAATCACTTGATCCTACCTTGTGGCAACCTGAGCCACCTCTTTCTGATTGTCAAACCTTGGCATTAGGCCCACCTATTCATCCACCTAGACCCAAACCCAAGAGCAAAAAGGACTTGGTACAAGACTTTTTTGACCACATGAATAATTCAATCTTTACCTTGACCTCATTAGACTTTGATAACTCCGACGATGACATGCCCTTAGTTTATCCCCAACTCATAGATTGGGATCAACAAGATACACCTGTCTTAGACACTTTTGAGAACGACGAAGCAATTGCTGAGTTCCTGGGATTATGTGAAGGCATACCTAATGGGGATCATAAAGCTGATTTTACCATTGACTTGGACAATAAAGCATATTTTGGGAAATCTGTTCAACCCTCCAGTCACAAAAATGAGAAAAAGAATAAACAAGATAAAAAGGATGAGTCTCTAGGTGAAAACCGAAAGGCACCTCTAGACAATGAAAAAGTAAAAAGAAAGGACGCATCCGAAGGTGAAAACCTCTCTGAGGCACCTAAGGATGGAGGTTTGAACATTCTCCCCATTGCACAGGAAAAGTCACCCATGCTCGTGGAAGAATCAATAGAAGTCAACATAGGCACAAAAGAGAATCCTCGATTGATTTATTTGGCGGTATCACTGACAACACAAGAGAAATCAGAGTTCCACAACTTCTTTGAACAAAGACAGATTAATTTTGCTTGGTCATATGTCGACATGCCTGGGTTGGATCCTGAACTTGTTCTACATCACTTGCCTTT
>VDFB02124648.1:177497-219126 GCA_007258455.2 Sequoia sempervirens | reverse complement strand
GAAGAAGTTCTACGCATAGCTTCTAGGAGCCTTTGTCTTATTTAGCAAAAATACAAAAAAATCAGAAAATCAAAAAAATCGTTATCAAGGTGAAAACCTGGCAAACAGGCGTCTTGATAACACCAAAAAAATTAGTTAATATGGAAAATAGTAAAGACAAATCAATCATCCAATGGTGAAAACCACTTCGGTGGCGCTTTGGATAGGTACCATGGTGAAAACCTGGCAAACAGGCGCCATGTGTACTCAACCCTGCTCCTTTGTCTACTATTATTCTAATATATCTTGTACATACACCACTTATTTGAACATCGTCCCTACCATGTACATAGCCCACTTCCCTGTACATAGCCTCTACCGTGTATATAGCCCATATCCGTGTACATAGTCCATTATCATGTACATATCCCTTACCTTTTGTGTCCATCACTTCTATATATCATTCCTAATAAGTGGTAGTCTTTTCCATAGCTTGGAATGATTGACATCGAGTGCATTTCATATCCCCCCTTTTTTACCCTATTCATAGTCAATTGGTCTTATATTCGACTAGGGGCAAACACTTGACATGTGTCATATTGGTTCTTACATTGGTTGTGTTGAAGATGTCAAACCATGCAAAATCCACGAACATCGCAAAATGACCTGAGAAAACACAAAAACATCAGAAAACTTCAAAAAGACAAAAAAAAAATCAAAACATTTCAAAAAAATTCAAAAATAGAGTCAGAGTCAGTCGCGCTTGTCAGTCTTTGTCGTTCATCGAACTACGTTGCCTCTGCGACTGGACGTAGGCAAGGCCATCTGCCAATGCGCCCCCGAGGCATTAGGTCAGTCCATTTAGGTTTGTCTGTATAAATTCATGAGTCAATCCATATGTCTATATAACAAGGTCATTGGTAGTGTCAAACTATGAGGTCTCTGCGTGTACAACGTAGGCAAGGCCATCATACAATGAGCCCCCGAGGCCACACTAGGTCAGTCCTTTAGGGTTTGTCATCACACACAGTCAATTTTCAACATATCATATCAAGTCATGCATTAATCTGGTGAACAAGTCAACAATGTCTCTGAGTCATATCAAACAACTTTCCAAACAAAACAATTCAAACAGATCAACCAACCGTCTACTACAGGATGTGTCCTTCTTGGCAACAGACATTATCAAAACAATCAACCTATGTCTTATTCAGGATGAGTCCTTCCTACATAATCGACAAGGTCAAACAATCAAACATAGCCTTACACAGGTTATCACATCAACGGCATCTGACTCAACGTAATATACAATACATGTCTTTCTGAAACCAGGCTTTGTCATGCCTTATATAGATAGTCATAACATCGAAACCAGACTCACAGTCTTATCCGATATGTGTATCTCCTAAAATTAGGCTCTATCAATCAAACACATCAAACAAACAGATCAAGTTTTGGAAAATATTTCACTGGATTTTTGAATTTATGGCTTATTTATCTTATCATTTATCTTGAATTGATGACTAGGATTCATGTTACTAGCTTTCTCAAGGATGTCCCATGAAGGATTTAGAGAAGCAACGATGTATCAGAATTCTATTTTCTTTGACTGCTGTCTGTCGACTGTCTTTTAAACTTTGATTTTGGGTCATGTTACTAGTTTCCTCAAGGATGTCCCATGAAGGATTTAGAGGAGCAATGACGTGTCATGACCCCATCTTTTCTTTCGTTTGCTGTCTATGGTTTGTCTTGACAAAAAGACTAGGGCAACTTGTGTCCTTAGTATGAGTTAATGACAATCCTTGTCTACGACTGTCTGTTATTTAGCAAATGGATGACCTTGCACACCTTGATTATGTCATATCCTGGTGTTTGCCTCCATTTGTATTAGTCCCGCCCAATGATGATAAAGTGCAATACCTTTTGTGATATGGTAAAATATCGAAGATTCCTAACACTAACATCTATCTTCCGTCTTCTCCTTCTTTGTCGATCTTTCTTTCCGCATTAACAAGTTCTTTCTTGCATTATGACGAAGTCCTGTGACACCAAAAATGGTATACATCATCCTGCATCAACATACATGTTAGAAACATACTTAATATAGGCATATTTCACATTTAGATCATCATTTAACACTGCATATCATAAGCAATAAACTGTAAATACATGCATCACATTACATTTGTATAGCATCACATGTCATTATACATATAAAATCACATTGCATCTCATAATCATATAGAATCATATGTCACATAGAATCAACATTATCGCATTAGTGGCATAAACAACATAAAGTACATACAACAATCCATCACATAGGCATATCATATGAACATCACATGTATCAATAAATAACTGCATAATCCATAAATAGACAATGCATATCATAAGAATCGCCGCCAAAATTATATATATACATCGTTCATATGTGTCACATCATAATGTCATAATGTATCATAAATACATGGAAGTCCGCAGGCTATCGGATCAAAATACAATGTCTCAAATGGACCTCAAAACTGTATCTCTATCCTGAACTACCACTGCCATCATGTCGGGAGTGTGTAGGAGACTGATGCTGGGAACTTGCTAATCTCGGAGCTGTGGGAGGTCTGTCGTAGGGCCCTGCTCTGCGTGGCTGGTCCACTCCCTCTGTACTCACTGTCCGTGTGTGGGTCCTGGTCTGAGACCTACTGCTATGTGCTGCTGAAAAACTGGGAGCCCGTATCTCTATGGGAACCTCTTCCTCATACAAATCTCGGTAGTATCTCTCCCTCTCGCCGGCTCTGACCAACTCTCTAGCAAATGCTGCTGACGGTCCTGTACATAATGACCTAAGCTTTGTGAATCTCTGCTCAGTCTCCTGCCGCCGGGCTATAGCCTGATCTCTCTCCAACAAGGCTCTATCTCTCTCCACCCTGTAGGCATCTCTCTCAGCCATCAACACCCTCATCTGCTCCTCCAAAGAGGCAACCTGGGCTCGTAATATATCAGTGTCGGGTGCCTCTGCCTCTGTATCATCCTGATGGACCTTGTCTCTCCCATCCTCCTCCTCATCCAACTCCTCCAGGATCTAATCCCTGATCTCTCTCTCATGATCATCCTCCTCCTCATCATCCTCCTGGTAGGCACCTAGCAATCCAAGGGCATCAATCTCTGCCTCCTCTCCCACTGCCTCCTCTCCAACGGCCTCCTCTGCAACTGCCTCCTCGGCACCTACCTCTGCCTCTGCTGGGATGTCAGGGATGTCTGGGATAACTGCCTATGCTGCTGCTCCTCCTTGCCACCTCTGGCCACATCTAGCATGGCCACATCCTCCTCTCCTCCTCTCTCCTCTCGGATCGGTGACAAGGCGCTCCTCGTCCCCGTCGACCACACCTCCCTCTCCCGCCTCCACGTCGGCCACCTCTTCCATCATCCCCACCATCCCCGCGGCCTCCTCTGCCTCCTCGACTACCTCCTCTGCCTCATCTACCTCTAGGACCTCTAACCTGCCGCTCTACTGGTGTTGGCTACCCTAGATCTGTCAAAGGAATCGGCCTATGCACTGCCCACCACTGATCATAAGCTGGAGTGGTACCTGCATCTGCTGGTCCACCCCTCCATCCCCATGGCTGTGCCTGTAATCCATCAATATCTATCTCTGTAGTGGCGACTGGAATCTCTGGCCCCCACAGTAGGACCTCTCGCGATGACCGCGCAAACTCTACTCTCCCTCGAGGCACATCTTGTACCTCTCCATACTGTCTCAGTACCCGATCCGGCAACTGCCGCTCTATAATGTGCATGTGGGACACTGTCCGTCCCACCAAATACTGTGTCTGTCGAAAAAATGGCAAATGCTCGTCCTCATCTGACCACACCTCGTAGCCTAGGTACGGTCTCCATGTAAACTCCTGCATCAGGTCTATAGCGTGTCTATAATAGCCCGTGTCTCCAATGTGGTGCTGTGTGGTGGCTCCCGCATACCGAAAGGCATATGGCACTCCACGAGCTAGATCTGCTATCACCGGTGGTCTAAAAATAGCAATATGCTCCCACGCCCATACCATCAAGAGCATGGTGCCGCAGCTCATCGACTGCGCCTCTCTATAGGAAATGTCTTGAAGATGGAAGTATAGCATCCCTAGCACACACGAACCCCAAGCATATACAACTCGGCGCTCCAGCATGCCCACTAGCATCTCACCCCGTCCCACAGGGAATCCATGACCTTGACGATCAGGTAGTACAATACCACCTATCAGTGTCGCTACTAGACAGTCTAACTGTCTATATCTCTAGGCCAATACCCGCCATCTAATCTCATAATCATCCACCCCTAGCTGTCTAACGTCAGCGTGGGGGTAGTATCTGCACATCTTAGCTATACCCCTCTGGGTATCATAGACTACCCGTGTGCCTCTAATAGGCAGTCTCAGAATCCTATACATGTCCTCCAAAGTCACTGTGGTCTCTCTAGTCGGAAGGTGGAAGGAAGACATCTCCGAGTGCCACCGCTCGCAAAGTGCTGTCAGTAAACCCCGATTTGCCCTAATCTGGGGCATATTGGTCACGTGCAACAAACCCAAATGACATAGAGTCCGTCGATCGGCCGGCCATAGGCTGTCTCTAAATCAAAACGTCGTGGGTCTCGACTCACGTGTGTAGATAGGGTCAAGTACAACCTGCAACAACATGCCTCATGTCAGCCTGAATCATCTACCCTAGTGAAAAATGAATGTTTTAACATAAAATGCAAATGTGTTGTTATTTTGCAAATGCGTCACTTTTTTAACACATGCGTCGCTTTTCCACAAATGCGGTTCACAAATTACATATGCGTCATTATTAATCAAATGCGGTTAATAATCATCACATGCGTCGTAAAAATGACATTTGCGTTGCAAAATTACAAATGCGTGTCTAAATATTCTAATGTGTCGCTAAACATGCCAATGCGTCCTAAAACCACAAATGCGTTGCTACATATACATTTGCGTATCAATATAAACACATGCGTAGCTAAATTTCAAATGCGTATCAAAATTATCAAATGTGTGGCAAAAGAAACACATGCGGTTATTTTCTAAACTGGGTCTTCCTCTTCTTAGTGGCATCTCTTCTAATCAATGGCTTCAACTCTCAACTATTCGGGACTCCACACACACCTGTAACAATTCTCTTGAACCTTTCACAATTATTTCTCACTTCCCACAAGTCTTGGTGGATACTCTCCATGCTCAAGGTCTCTTGCTCTAATACCAATTGATGCAAGCACTTCCTCTGCAAAATTTTCACATAACAAAAACACTCAACTCCATATAAAATATCTTTTCCCCTGTAGACACCGAAATATGGTTTAAGCCTGCGACTTCCATATTCTGCATAATTCGTATTATTCATGGTCATGATTAAATAATGTCAATTATTTAATTATTCATCTTAACATTAATTCTTCTATTAATTAAATAATATTAATTATTTAATTAAATCACTTTTCTTCATTTCTTCTAATTAATTAAATGAACGCTTCTTATTTAATTGTCTTACTAATTAACCTTATTCTTCCTGTTAAATTAAATAAATCATTATTTAATTTATTCTTTATCATATTTCAACTATAATTAAATAAATTCTTTATTTATTTAATTATTCATTTAAAATCCCTTTCATCATTAATTAAATAAATATTATTTATTTAATTATCCTTCGAATATTGAGTTTTGAATTAAATGAATTATTTAATTCATTAATTCTATTTTAACGCATTCTTCTATATTTTAGATAATTATGTGAGTTATCTAAGTATTCACTTTTACTCGACTCGACATCTATTTTAATCGTTCAGTCAACTATTGATTTGATGTCTAAGTGGCGTCTTTGAGTAATCTCTTCTTCAGATCATGCAATCCTCTAGTTCTAACTTAATTGCGTGTACATGCATATTAATTAAATATTATTATTTAATTAATTAAGTGTTGTGCGTGTGTTCAAACAGAGAGTTGCTTTAATCAATCTTTATCTTTGTCATGCAAAGATATTTCTTATGTTTTCGAATACCGAACTGAAGATTAAACCATTTATTTAATCTTTAATTCTATTTCTAATTCGAATCACTCATGTCATCACTGTCAGTTAACAGAATGCATGTCTAATCTGTCGATCTCAACCGTCCGTTGATCTTTCAATCTTGGCCTATCGTTCGAATAATCAATTTTCTATAAATTGATTTGTTATTCTTCATTCCAATCTCTCTCGCGAATTTTGATAACTTTTGAGAGCACTTTTGTCTTGAATCTTTGATATTTTGCTAATCACTATCTTAGGCTATACTTGCACGAACTTGAAAATCTGAGGGCAATTATACTACACAAGCAAAATGGAGAAGGGCAATTGAGATGAATCATGGAAATACGTTTGAAATTGGTGAGATTGTTCTAGTTTTAATTACGTTTTTACTTTCCCATGTTCTTTGTTGCTTAACGTATGAATTTGCATTCTAGATTTAGTATTGTATTGCATGTGTGCTTCTAATCTTGATTCTTGTTGTCTATTGTGCAAAGGCCTGTTTCATTTTCAGCGTTACATCCCCAAGTTTAAGATTTATTTTCTTACTTTGTCAATTTCATTAACCAACTACAATTTGATGTTGAATCACAAATATCTAGTATAAAGGTCAATGGAAAACTAAGGAAACAATTCTTGGAATTCACTCAATTCAATTACAAAAGTAGATTGCTTTAGAATATAGCCTATATCATTGGGTCTTACCATTGAATTTATACAATTAAATATCATTGCCTAACATTACACTGCCAACAATTACAAATTCACTCCATAATAGCATACAAATTCATTCAATAGCAAATCAAAATTCACCTCCTTTTGAAAATGACCTCTTCTAATTCAAAATATGTGTTTATACTTTCTTCATTCCCTTTGTTAACCTAAAGCGGATGTGTGGCAGTCAATAGATATTATTCTTCCCAACATTTTCACCCACTGGTGTGATCTTCCAAGCAAAGATATTGGTCTCCTTTAGACCCACGACCTACTTCATTTCTTCAGTTTTCACTTAGGTGTTCTATGTGTTATGCCCCTTGTTGTTCACTTCTTTTCTTGCTCGATTCTTCTCATGACTATCAACCTTTTTCCCTTGCACTTTCTTCTACCTATTGTGCATTTACTCTTCACAACTGGGCATCTCCTTCTTGTTTGATGCCTCCTTATCAAACGAGACCTCACTCTCTAAGCCTATCGGCCTCCACCTAAATTGTTGTGCTTCTTTTCCCCCAAGACTGTGTGCCTTCCTCTCTTCTCCTTGGCTGTGAATATAGTCCTCTTTTTAGTTTTCTTGTTTGTCTTTTCATTTATTTTCTACTTTCAATCGACTCTTTTCATGGAATATGAAAAGGCCTTACCAAGTATTGAATTCAAATATTTTAAGTCGAGCCCATCGAAATCATTAATATGATGTGATAAAGAGAAAATCGATACACTTTCAGAATGAAGATTAAATACAAAGCCAAAAAATTTACACCTGCCATGTAGAAGTTTAATTTCTTAAAGCCTTCAACCAATCATTGTGTGCATATTAGGGCAATCGAAGCTACCATTGATGGATGTTTTTGATCCATCACATTTAAGCCATGAGGATGCAGAAAGAAACCAAACAAAAAAAACCAAAATTGGAAGAAAAGTAAATCAACTATATTTTTGAATGGGGATGATTTCCCATTCGCCCACATGCCCAATGCATATCTGGGAGTCACCTTCTATGATCACCAATTTTAAACCTTTTTCCAAACAAAATTCTAGCCCTTTGGCTAATGCTTCCAGTTCTGCTTCATTGTTGGTTTCCACTCCAATGTTCTTTACCATCACACCAATACACACCCCTTGGAAGATCCTTATGATACAACCAATCCTTGATGCCCTTGGATTTCCTTTTGATGCCCCATTTAAATTTAATTTGAAACAATCCTTGTCATGGGGTACCCAACGAGCATTAGCCCTTTGAGCCCTATAAATCACTGGTTCAAGGTTTGGGGGCCTTAAACCTAGCCAATCCTTTAGCAATATATTGTCCCAACTAGTGAAATATGTGCCTTTTTGTTTTCCCCATTTGGAATTTAACAATTCACATACACTCAATTCAATCCTCTTGATGATTTATTCCACCGGTTGCTCAGAATCATAGAAAATCCTCCCATTCCTCTCTTTCCACAAATGCCACACAACCATCACAGGTGCAGCCACCCAAGCATCCACCCATACACAATTTTTATTTCAAACTGGCCAATTGCACATAAATTTCATTAACTCGTTTTGTCTAATCATGTACCACCCAAGCGAATGAAGCAGTCAATCCCAATAATGACTATCAAAATCACAATTCAACAAAAGATGATCGACAGTCTCCCCATCTTTGCCGCATAATGGACACCTACTTGGGCCTTGGATGTCAATCAAATGCAATCTATCCCTAGTCAAGATTCATTTGTGTAGTTCCTCCACAAAAAGGAACCAACCTTAGGGAGGATGCCATTCACCCAACATACCTTTGCAGGCCAATTAACATTTTCCCTCTGTGCACATTGTATCTTGTATCCTAATTTGACTATATATTCTCTTGTCTTTGCTCCCACCCATATGATCTCATCCTCCTCCAAGGTGATCAAGACCCTCTACGATTTCAATATTTCTTCCAACAACCCCTTAATTTCCTTAGGAATATTATGATCTTCCTTATTAACCCATTCCATCATTGAGCCCCAAGCATCATTCCCTTTGTGTATATAGTTTGCCACATTTCAGCCTTTGACTAGTATTACCAATTCTAGTGAATCCCGGTCACCAAAAATTATTGATAATGCTTCATAACCGTTCCATGAATCATACCAAAAGTTTTCTCTATGACTATTTCCAACCCTCCAAGTAAGGTGATCAATAATTAAATCCCTACAACTCCATAAAAATCTCCACACTGTCAAATCACCATTAGAATTTGCTAGGGTCAAGATACATTCTCGCGAGTCTTCATCCAAGTACTTTTTCTTGATTATCTTGCACCACTGGCTTTTCGGGTTTCTATACATCTTCCAACACAATTTTTCTCCTAGAGCATGGTTTTGTTGTTCCATATGCCTCAAACTTGCACCACCCACCTCTTTTCCTTGACATGTCTTATTCCAATTTATCAATGTAATTCATTTTGTATCTCTCGCTCCTTCCCAAAGAAATTTTTTCATGAAGTCTTCAATTTCACCAACTGCCTTGTTTTTCATACCAAAACATGACATGGTGAAAACTGGCATAACCACCAACGCTTATTTAATCATTAGAATCCGACCAACAAGTGACATCCACTTTCTCTTCCAAGCTTCTGCCTTCAATCTACACTTTTCAATCATATCCAACCAATGGTCGGACCAGAAAGTACCTTGGGAAAGGGGGGTGCCTAGATGTTTGGATAGGAGTGACACAGTCTTGAAGCAAAAAAAATTAGCAATCTCCTTCTTATTTCTCCTTTGGTGTTGAAAAAATAAATTTCCAATTTCTCTTTGTTGAAAATTTTCCCGAATACAACCGTATATTTATCTAATGCTTCCTTTATTACCTCAGCCTCCCTCAAAGATGCCTCGCCAAAGAGCATAGTATCATTGACAAATTAAGAGTGAGTTATAGGTTCAAGACCGTTAGCAATACCAACACTTTTCCATGCCCTAGATTCTCTCAAAGTTCTAAAATTTTGATCCATTGCTTCAACCATAATTACAAACAGAAATGGGGATAAAGGATCTCCCTGTCGGAGACCATTAGTTGCTTCAAAAAATCCACATACTGACCCATTAACTAGCACTGAATATCTAGGAGTTGTAATACAAAAATGAATCATATTAATCCATTGAGAAGAAAATACAAACTTGACTAGAACATCAATTAGAAAATCCCATTGAACTTGATCATAAGCTTTATTGACATAAAGCTTAATTATCGTACTTTTGAGTCTTTCCGACGTAATTGTGTGAATGGTTTCCGTAGAGTAATGATATTGTCAATTATCTCTCTTCCTGGGGTGAACCTATTTTGTTCCTATGAGATTATGTGGCCTAGCACCTTCTTCAATCTACTCGCTAACACTTTGGCCATAATTTTGTAAATTGTATTACATAGTGCAATTAGTTGTTAATCGAAGAAAGACTTGTACTCACTTTTCTTTGGGATTAAAGCAATTACAGTGTTCTTTAGTTCACTAAAAAAAATTGTTTCACCCAGAAATCCTCCTGAAGTGTTAACAAATCACCACCCATGAAACACCAACAATTCTTTAAAAACTTGGTCGTCAGTCCATCTAGCCCTAGCGCTTTGTCCGATGCAGCCCAAAAATGCCCGCTCTTACCTCCTCCAACGTAAATGGTGAACATAGTATTTCATTATCAGCATCTTCGATGCAGTTTAGAATATAGGAGAGGAAAGACAAATTGTCTATGGGATCTTCCCCACCCCTGCCTGGAAGCAATGATTGAAAAAAATTGATTGCTTCCCTTTCAATCCCATCCATGTTAGAGATCACAGTACCATTGTCACTCAGTATATTGTCAATTCTATTTTTTCCCCTTCTAATCCTTTCTGAATTATGAAAAAACTTGATGTTGTAGTCACCGGCTATAATCCACATTTCCCAAGCCTTATCCCTCCAATATATTTTTTCCCTTGCTCATAATTTTGCATGCTTGGCTTTGAGATCTTTCTCGATTAGGAATTTCATCAGTGATATCCCATGACTGATGACATATTCATTCAACGCTTCCAAGTATTTTTCTACCTATTCCTTCTCTTTAAAAATGTTTCCAAAGATCGTTTTGTTCTATATTTTCAACTTATGTATTATATTAGCCAATCTTTTGAAAAAACAGAAACTTACTATCCCAGATATCTGTTGGTCTTCCTTCCACCATTGCTCCAATCTTTTTATCAACTCCATTTTGCGCCACCACATTGATTCGAATTTAAAATAGCTTTTTGTAGGCTGCTCACTTAGACATGATCCAATTGTACTAGAAAATGGTCTGATACAACAATAGGAAGAATGCTCGATTCATATCTATACTCCTCACGAATCCATCCTTCCCCAATGAAGAAACAATCCAAACGCTCAGAGATTTTTGTGAAGCCAGCTTGCCTATTAGTCCATGTATACGATCCATTCTTAAGAATACAATCCACAACGGATAGGGTGTCAACAAAATTCCTAAAATCCTTCATGGTTCTAGTTTCCTTATTCAAACCTCCGCTCTTATCCTTCAAGTCAAGTATTGCATTGAAATTGCCTCCAAGTATGGTCCTATTATCCCTGAGAGTATTCACCTTCTCAACAATACTATTCCATACAACCAACTTTTCTTTAGGCTTTATGGGTCTGTAAACATTGAATATTGGGAAAATTACATTAGTTTGCTTACTCCTTATCAATCACAAAAGCCAACCCTGACTGGACCCCAAAAGACAACAATCATTTTTTTTTAGACACCAAAGAATCCCCAGACCCCCAACGCATCCAGAAGCATCACTAAAAGGCCCAATCCATTTCCTACAATAACCACAAAATTTGTCACCTTCAACTACACTTAATTTTGTTTCCTACAAGAGAACCATATCAACTACACATCTATCTAGGTGGCGCTTCACCAAGCACCTTTTTTCAAGGGAATTTAAGCCCCTGACATTCCATGTGAGGAACTTCATTTCCCTCCAAGGGAGATCTTCACTCCCTTGGAAAGTAAAAAGTCTCTAATGCTCAAGAGGCCCTTCTCTTCCACCTCCTCCTTCGGTTTCTACTTTAATGATTTTCTTCCTTTCCCTTTTTTGGCCCTAACCATCCCCTTGCCCGTTTTCTGACTTATATGTCTAGGATCAATGACATCTAGATCATCCTCCTCAGAAGAGTCACTAGTCGACTCCTCATTCTCTAACTCATTATCTTGATCATCCTAAGGTATCCATAGATTTAGCTCCTCCCCACTCTTTTTGAACACTCGCAGAGGCACTCAAGAGAACTAGATCCAATCTGGGGAGCCACCAACCCTTAGCCAACGCCCATAGGATCAAGTCCATAAATCTTATCTCCATTAGGCATTGGAGTAGCTTCGTTGATTGAAATTACTTCCAAGGAGGCATGTCTATCCTCTGTCACCTTTTTCTTTTCCTCAGTTGCTTTCAAAACAGGCACATTTTCAATCAAATTTCCAATTCCACCCACCACCTTGGACATAGGAAAGGTGAGAAAATTTGAATCCTATGGTATTTTGGGGTGCCAAATCTTCATAACCTTCCATTTCCTAATGCACACGGATTCCATATGCCTCCTACTGCCACACTGTAAGAAAAATGCTTTGTCTTCTTCAATATCCACCTTGACCAATCAATGATTTCCACCCATACATAACAAAATTTCTTGAGGAACCTTAGAGATCACTGCAATTTGCAATCTGGCATATAGATATGAATCCCCATCCAAAATATCTAAGTCAACATCCATTAGGGTGTCGAGGGTGCAACCGATATTTTAAAGAAATTCTTCCACCCAATACTCTAAAGGAAAATTGTATAAATGGATCCAAACAGGCTTCACATATGAATTGATTTTGATCGAATCAAAATTAGGGCTCTAGAGTTCCATGTAGATTGGCCAACCATCAATCTACCAGAGTCCACCCTGCATCACAACCATCCTGTCTTCAATAGATGTGAATATTGCCACAAAGAAACCCTTCAAGGAAGGAATTTAACAATTGCCATTCACTTCCAATTTTCAGCCAACCATGCCCTTAGCGCACTTTGCTCATACTTTGGCCTTATAGAATGAAAAATTAATGCCAAATCACCCAACATTCTCACATCTAGATCAACCTCCTTTGTAAGATCTACTATCACATGATTTTCATGAATGTTGCTTTGGAAATCTAGCTCTCCTTCCCTATCCCCATCCACACTAGCCTCTCCATTTTCCTATCCTACAAAATTTCACTCCTTTCGCACCTCTTCCTTCGACCGTGCCATTACTAAATAATAATTATTAATTAAATTATAATTCTTATGTTAATTACTATAATTTAAAAATAACTTTTTTTTTCTTGGTTATAATTCTAAGATCATTATTATTATAGTTAAAGTTAGACTTAAGGGTAGAACTAAGACTGGCTTAGAATTAGGGTTTTAAATATGGTTAAGGAAAAATTATAATATGGATTAGAGTTATAATAAGGTTGCATTTGTAGTAACAAAATGTAAACAATGCTTTCCTTATTCACAATTCAAAAATTGTCTTTATTTAGGCTTAAAATTAAAAATAAGTTTAAATATAGATCTATAATTAGAATGAGGGTTAGTGACAAGGTTATAATTATTACCAAGATTAGACTTAGGAATACACTTGCAAATAGGGTTAGAATTAGATTTATGATTGTACTTGCAATATAATAAGGATAAAATTTGCAAATTGAATTAGTATTAGAAATAAAACTATGGTTAGGGCTACAACAAAAGTTATTTTTAGGGTTAGAATTAGAGTTAACAAATCAAGATTAAGATTAGGATTAGGATTATGGATAGAATTAGGGATAGATTTAGGATTGAAGCTAAAATCAAATAAAAATAGCTCTTCAATAAAATATAGGTAAATAATAAACTTATACTTTTCAAAAGATTTGATTCTTGAACTCTTTCATTTAGTAAAGGTTTCTCTTATTTTACTTTAAAATTATTTAATAATTATTTTAGTTTACATACTTAAGAGTTATTTCAATTTGAACACATTCAATTTAAAGCCTCTTAGCCATAGCTATTCCTACTAGAAATTGAAATTAGGGTCAAGATGAAGACTAATAACTATAATCTTCATTATCCAAGTAAAATTTTACTATCGCCAGGTTATCATGATGCTCATTACAACTAACAATTTTTATTAATTATAATAATTCTTTGTTTAAAAAATTCTAAATCTCAACGATTTTGTCCATTGACCTTTTATAAGTTTAAAAATGTCTAATTTTTTAAAATCGATCAAAATATACGTTTTAATATGTATTATAAATGAAAGCATTACTTCTTATGCATAAACTAATATATAATATATGTTCTAAGGCATATATATATTTGATAGATAAATTTAAGACAAAATTTGAAACAATAATAACAATAGAGTTAAAAAAAAAAAACTTTAAAAGACATTCAATCATCCACCAATATAGAGACAAAAATATATATTTTATTAAAAAATTTATCACAATATCTGAAACAAAAATAATATTTTATTATAAAAACATTTTTATCACATGCTTTCTTTTTAGAGAAATTTGGTGTATGAGTCCAATCATGTACAATACAAATACACAAAGGTTCCAAATTTAACCTTTAAGAATAAAAGCTAACATAGTTCAAAACTAAGGGTTTTAGTGCACATTAGGCTTATTATAATTATTTTAGCAGGATACATAATTGAAACACATAATCTCACAAGGTCAAGTGGGTTAAGTTTATATTTAGTGCCATGATAGTTCTCCCATTCTCCCATAAGAAATTACCCTTACACACCCAATAAAACATCAATATATCCATAATGTGTATAGTCAAAGCAACTTAATTCGAACTATATTGTTCAATTACACCTAAAAGAAATCTTACATATCATCATGAATTATGTATTATATTAGTAATTTTAAATTTATTAACAGTTATGCAATAATTATTAATAATTGTCAAATGTTCAATGTTATTAAACTCTTATATTGTATCAGTACACAGATGAGCATTTTTAGCACTCTTAAATATGATGATAAATAGATATGTAATACATAAATACTTGGCATCAGACAAGAAAAATAATATGAAGATGTAGAACCATAAATATAATTTGACAACATGCTTTAGTTTAATGATTTGATTTTACTAGCGATGATTGACAAAATGTACCTCAAGTGTGCAAAAGATATGAGATCGATTGCAAATCTTTCTTGCTATAATAGAAGATGATAAAATACGTACATGACAAACAAACATTTAAATATTGCAGAAGAAAAGAAGATAATAAATACTTTTCGTTCAATTTGATGTAGTGTTTAAGCTATGTGCCACCGCCAAAGTAACAAAGCATATGTTTTGTAACTCATGAACAAATTATAAAGTACAAATCCTTTTTAAGACTTCTTGATTCATCTTATGCAAATATTTATAGAAATTGTACAAACAACAGTTCCAACAACCAAAAAACTTTTATGTATTGTTTAGTTGCAATGTTTAAATTTTGATGTTTTGAGATTGCGATAGTCCATTAATAGTGTAACAAGATTATGATCTAGGAATTTTCTCATCCCAAATATTATATATTTGTATGTTGAAGTATTATAGATGCACTAGAACTAACACTATAAAACTTATTCCAATTAGCTCTTCTACAAGCAAAGGTAAAAACTTTTTTGTCTCCAATTTTTGTACAGTTCAATTTTAAAGGTATGTGACAACTAGCTATATTATGAATCAAGTATTTATCATTCAATGTCAAATATAACATCTTTTTTTATCACTAGACTAGTTCTATAATAGAGGAATCAAAACTAGAATATATGTTGATAAATATAAGTGATATAAACAAATTCCTTGTATGGATATTGATGATGTTTTAAATTCTGAAAAACTTATTTAGGTTAGAGTCCTTTAGCTATAATTTATGAGATTGTTTGTTCAATAGTTTTGAAGTCTTGTTGCATTTTTGATTCACGTCCATAGAATTGTGAAATGGTTTAGTTGATTATTTTTTTCAATGCAAAGCACAACATAACAAAGATGCCTTAGAGGCATTTTCTTCTTAATTGCATCCATATATGTTGAAGATGATGCATGGTAAATTGATCTAAATACATATTTGAGTAGAATGTGTTTGTTTGCATCTACTGACTTTACTTTTCAACATCAAGGGCTATGGGGAAATATATTCTATATACGATGGCTATCCAAATGGTTGAATATATCTATTAAATTATGGTCAATAAAAAACAAATTTAAGTATTTAAATTTTAATAAAGGTATCGATACACAAAGGAATTTTGTCTTGTTTCATGAAAACAATCCATTTTATGGAAATTTTGAACCTCTTATTAGAAAAAAAAATGATATAGATCTGTCTCAATCACAAGACATTATCTTTTTACAAGTTGTGATAACTTGGAAAACATATAGCCATATCTTTCATACCAAATTCAAAACAAGGGTCTAAGAAAGCCACAACTTATAATTGAAAAATGTGGAGAAAGACTTTTTAATTCAATTTTGTATCTACTCAGAAGCAATTTCGATGCTCAGTGCATTAGGCTTTACATTGCACAATCTTTTTGTAATGTCATGAAAGATAGTAATCACAATGCCCAATATTCCTTAGTAAATTATCTCCATCATAGTATAATAGAAACAATGCCTAGTGTCAGGAACTAGAAAGAATATATTATAAAATTGGTAATGCTTTATTTTGAGGGAAAATAGAAGGCAGTGTATTTTGTCTACAATGGTTAGCAATAATTTTTAAAGTAGAAATATGAATCTAGTTGTCTAATATTATACTAATCAAAGAAAAACATTGGTCGGGAATGAACATAGAGAAAATATTTAATATAATGGCATATGAACCAAATACAAGTCACATTCATTATGTACCATTAGAAAAATTTGATAATATTATCCATCTTCGAATGAATCTAGCAAATAATAACTACATAGTGAAAAAACCTCAAATAACTACACAAAACAAGCCAAAGATTAAAAATTAGCACGTGAAATAAGAGCTAATAGTAATAAAAATAGCAATTATAAAGTAGAGCATTTTGTTCTAGTTGAAAAGCAACAGGAATATGAATCACAAAAAACCACTATAGATGAAGATAAAAATTGTTCAGCCAAAAGACTAAAAAAAGTTGACGAAAACAATGAAATAGTGTTAGACACAATAGTTGTAGAGACAATGTGGGTGCTGAGAACAAAATTAGCAATTGAAAATACACCTCCCTTGCTATAAAACCTCACAACAAAAAGAGTGTGTCATTACTACATGTGAAAAAAATGTTGCGACAAAGTAAATCTCCAAGCAAGGCAATACAAAAGTACTTGAACAAAATTCGAGACACTCTATGACATGAATGTGTTATATGTCAACAACTAATTTTTTGTTACAAAATGAGAAAGGTTAGAAAACAAGAACAACAATTTTATCTAGCTTTACCAAGCACACAAATCCCTCCTCAAGTTTTTGAAATATGTATTTCTTGCAAACATTCATTGAAACAAAATAAAATACCTATTTTTGTCGTCTTGAAGTGTAGAAGACATAGTAAAATGTTACCAATCCTCTCATAAATTTCAGATCTAGAAGAGAGGCTTATTTTTCCCTTCATTGCCTTTGTGTAGATTAGAAAATGGGGATAAAAATGACCTCAAATTAGCTTAATAGGTTCAATAATTAATGTACTTGCAAATATCAATACCACACAGAGAGTCCTACCATGTTCAATAAATGAAACAATCACAATAACTATTGCATTACAAAGAAAACTATAATACAATCAAGCTATTGTTTGTTTGAAACTAATAATGAGAGCTCTAAAATGACTCTATCATAGAGATCTCTATAGAATGGAAGGTATTTGCATAGACCCTACTTGGAAAATTTTATTTAGAACAAAAATCATTTTTGTGGCACTCCTATAATTTTTGAAAACTAATCAAAAATCATTTTTTTAAGGTGTAGAATGTAGTCTAGTTTATAAAAATGTAATTTATTTGAAATTTTAATGAACGGTTAAAAAATAAAGTTAAAAATACCAAACATTGGTTTTTGACAAAAAAACAAACACACAAACAAAAGAAATTAAAAATGATAGCCTTAACATAGTCAAAATGTGAAAAAAATTACATCGTTAAATAGCTAAGAGAGGGCCTAACATTACCCAAAACCCATCTTTGGATGTTAAGAAGGCACTTCAACCCTAAGTCTTGGGAATTCCCAAAGCAAGACATAATGCAAGCGCATTATAACACGCTTTTGTTATGTCTTTCTTTGTATTTTGCTTCATTTTTCTTAATGTTTCCCAAAGCGATACATAATGTGAGCGCATTATAACATGCTCACATTATGTCTCACTTGAAATTGTTTTTGTGCAAGTTTTTTAAATTTATGTTTGATGTATGTATGTTTGTATATATTTTAATGTATGTATGCTTGTGTGCTTAAATGTATATCTATGTATGTATGTATGTATGTATGTATGTATGTATGTATGTATGTATGTATGTATGTATGTACGTATGTATGCTTGTAGGTATGTATGCCTGGATGTATGTACCTATGTATGTATGAATGTATGCTTGTATGTATGTATATATGTATGTATGTATGCATATTTATATGTATGTATGTATGTATTTATGTATGTATGCTTGTATGTATGTATGTATGTATGTATGTATGTATGTATGTATGTATGTATGTATGTACGCTTATATGTATGTATGCTTGCATGTATGTATGTAATGGTTTTGGGTTTAGGGTATATATAAGGGTGAGGGTATATGGTATAGGGATGAGGGTTGAGGTTGTCGGGTTTAGGGATAGGGTTTAGGGTTGAGGGTTAAAGGATAGGGTTTAAGGTTGAGGGTTAAGGGATTAAGGTTTAAGGGTTGAGAGTTTAAGGGTTTAGAGTTTAAGGGTTAAGGGTTTAGGTTTTAAGGGTTGAGGGTTTAAGGGGTTAGGGTTTAAGGTTTGATAGTTAAGAGATTAGGGTTTAAGGTATAGGGTTGAGGTTTTAATGTATAGGATAGAGGGGTGAGGGTTGAGGGTTGAGGGTTTAAGGGAACTGAGGGTTGAGGAATTAGGGTAAAGGGTTTAAGGATAGGGATTAGGGTTTAAGGTTTGAGGGTTTAGGGATAGGGATTAGGGTTGAGGGTTGAGGATTTAAGGGTTGAGGGTTTAAGGGATTAGGATTTAAGGGTTGAGGGTTTAAGGGATTATGGATTAAGGGTTGAGGGATTAGGATTTAAAGGTATATGGTTGAGGGTTGAGGGTTTAGGGTTGAGGGTATAATATATAGGTTAGAGGGTTGAGGGTTGATGGACTAAGGGTTTAAGGTATTGCATTATCCTTTCCTAGAACCCTAAAAATTAATCATCATTAAATCCCATACTAAAATACCTAAAAGGGCTGAAATCCACACCAAGAGACATATCCTACCAAGGCATCTCAGTGAAGTCCAAAGCTGCAATCTCTCTGCCATAATCAGTCCTAGGAAATAGAAAAGAAAATCTTCCCAACCATAACATATAAACCTAAACATATAACCTCATGTTGTTCCTAAAATAAAGTTTATCAAACATTGTAAAGGGGCTAGTATAGAATATGTTAGCAAAACCATCTCTAAAATTAGCCATCCAAGAAAAGCCCTTACAACCATAAACTAAAAAAGTATTAATGACACTTAATCTCCAAGTGTCAAAGGGGGGAGCTTGAATACTCCAACACACTAAGCTTATAGCAATCATCCAGACATCATCTAAGGATATGCATATCAACATCATGAAATGACTACAGTAACCATCACTCACCCAAGTGGAAGGGTAAATTAATTGAACTATACCTAAAAAATCTCCCACAACTAGCTGCACCATAGCCTATAAGAGCTAAAAATATATCTACCCATGGACTGGAGTCACTATCAATAGTGTGGAAAATCAAGGGCAATGGTAATCAATATGAAAATCTTTTGAAAATATAGGAGTTAGAAGGATGGAAGTAGCTGAAAAGTCATCTCCTATTACTAGATCATCTGTACCCATCATTGCAAACAACCAATTTCTCAACTATCAATTTGAACAAGCCATCCAAGGAATCTACATGACATGAACTATAGTCCAATGTAAACTTATTAGAAATTGAACATTGGTATCATTACTAAAATTTGGCTCACAATTCCAATCTTGACTCAACCCCATACTACTAGGAACTGCAATTGGTTTCCAAATCATGTGATCAACTCCAACCTCATCACTGGAATAAAAAAGAGCTCCATCATCCCAATTGAAAAGTAGATTATCAAAAGAATACTCAATATCCATCTCAAGTAATGGATTATCAACTAGTTTAATGCTATCATTATCCTCATGCTCAACCCAATCCTCTTGTTGGTCCAAACTTCTAGTTTCTAATTTCTTTGGGAAGGACATAAGATCAAAATCTTTCTAAATGCCATCAATATCTTTAATTACCTACTTTATTTCTTTAGTCCTTTCTCTATTCTCTTGTTCCCTGAATTGTTTGGCCACTTAAAGTTGATCTTCTACTTCAAGTAATGCATTTTGAGTGTTGCCCAATGAATTTTTGGTTGATTTAAGCTCATTGGTGAGCTCTTCAAACTTAACCCTTAATTCCTTCGATGTAGATGTAGACTTATCCACAATATTAGTAGCCGCATCTCTATCTTTGATCATATGCAAATAGGCTAATTTCATGTCTCCCATTGTGCTCTAAATCTTTTGCAAATCAACAAGGGAAATAATTTGATCAAATTGATTTATTGGTGTCTTTTGGATGATATTTTCAACAAGACTCTTCATGTCATCCAACTTAGACAATGTTTTCACTTCTTTTTCAATTGGCATCATTAATTGTTTCTTCCAAGTTTCCTCATTAATGTCAAGACAACACAAGTTTAGTGATCTGTTGTTGTGATGCATATAAAAATAAAAATTTCCTTCATACCTTACAATGGCATTACCATGGTTGCCCCAAGTTTCATGTTCCTCTTCAAATATTGTCTCATCTTCATCACTAGGCCTTCGATAAAAACTGACTCCATGCAAAAATAATTCTGATTTGTGTTCAAGATCATGCCTGTCAAAATCAATTCCCTCTATGGCATCCTTTTCGCATACTTTATGCTCTAAGGTTGGGACAACATCTTGGTCAAAAGAGAATTCTTCCCAAACTGATTCTTCATCATACTTTGTTTCTCAAACACCTAGATCCAATGGATCTATGAGCTGATGTTTTCTTTTTGAAAGAGTATACGCATTATGTACCTCTTGAGTGGTTAATTCTCTAAACAAATCACTCTCCAAATCAAAGAGACTAAAAGTATCATGAACACTCCTCTCCATAGGCTCTATTCAGTCTCTCTCCTACCATTATCACTCACGCTTTCTATATATCTCTAATTCTCTCTCCTCTCTCTATTTTTCTCCCTCCCTCTCCTTCTCTATCAAGTTATCTCCATATATCTACCTATCATTTGCATACACACTCCTTATTCATCCCTCCCAATATCTATCTCTTTGTCTCCCCCTCTCTATACCTCTCTCTCTCTCCATTACTTGTCTCTATCACCTCATTTCTCTCTCTCTTTCCCCCCATCTCTTTCTCTCTATCCATTTCTATCCATATCTTTCTCCACCTCTATCTCCCTATCTATCTCCCTACCCCTCTCTATCTCTATCTATATATCTCCCTCTCTCCCTCCCCTTCTATATATATTGAACTATCTCTCCCTCTCTTCCCACTCTTCTTTCTCTACCTATCTCTATCCCTTTATCTACCTCTATCTCTATATTTGTCCCCCCTTCTCTCTCTCCCTCTCCCTCTCCCTCTTCCTTTATATCTCTCCATCTCCTCCTCTTTATCTCCCTCTCTATATTACTACCTGGCTTTCTCTCTATCTTTATCTCTTCCTTTACCTCTCTTTATCTATATTTTATTTTATATTAGTCTCTCTCTATCATCTCTATCTCTATCTTCCTTTCTCCATTTTCATCTCTAGATATGTCTCCCTCTTTCTATCCATCCATCTCTTCCCTTGCTCTCCCTCTCTATTCCTAGACCTTTATATCCATATCTCTATTTTCCTATCCATCTCTCTCCCCTATCTCTATCTCTCTCTATTGACATTTTTTTCTCTTCCATATTTCTATCCCTCTTTCTTCTAACTCTATCTCTTTATCTCTCCATATCCTCTCTTCCTCTCACTTTATATCTCCATCTCCATCTCTATCCCTATCTCTATCTCTATCTCTATTTTCTTCCTCTCTAACACTCTCTTTGTTGGTAATGGATCTTAAATATCTTCCCAATTCAGAGGTTTTTGTTTTAGTTATGTTTGGATCTTAGTTCTTGATGGAGGGTGTGGGGGGATTTCCCCTCCCACTTTTATCACTAGGGGAGAGAAATAGAGACATGATGGAGAAGTAAAGAGATATAGAAAGAGGGATTAGTAGGTAGGAAAAGAGAGAGAGTGAGAGATATATAGATATGGATAAAACTTGGGAAAGATAGAGAGGGGAAAAGAAAGGGAGAGAGGTAGGTAGAGAGAGAGAGATATGGGTAGAGAGCTATGGAGATTATAAGGAGATAGAGATGGATGGAGAGTTAGAGAGAGGAAAATAGAGATGTAGATATAGAGGTCTAGGAAGCATGAGGAGAAAGAGAGATGGATGGAAAGGGAGAGGTATCTAAAGATAGAGACAAATATTATAAGATAGAGGTAGAAATGAATATAGAGGGAGAGATAAAGATAAAGATAGGTAGGGAAGTAGTGTTGGTAATGGAGCCTGATTATCTTCTTGATTCATAGGTTTTTGTTTTAGATGTGATTGGATCTTAGTTCTTAATGGGAGGGTGTGGGGGTGCTTGCCCCTCAAAAGTTTTGGTCTCTTAAATAAGAATAGGTCCTCCTATTTATAAGGAGAGGCTTGATGATGCTTTTGAATAGTTACACGTACCCTTAAACAATTGCAAGATGATAGGAGCCTGTTGATTACTAAAATTTGACTAAGTCTGAGAAATTATAAGATCCTTCAAAACCTAGAATCTACATTATAACTCCTAGAGATCTGAAACCATTCTCAAGCATCATAAAACTATATACATTAAATATAACTTAAATTATATGTATGTAAATGTTCATATGTAAATGCTAATTCTTATACTTAAATGTAACTTATTTCATGCATATAATCATAACCTAACCTTATAAAAGATAATAATGGCTATGTAAATTTGATAGAGATGGAGATAGAGAGGGGTAGATAGAGAGATATAGAGTAGGAGGGAGAGTGAGAATTATATAAGGAGGTAGAGAGATGGGAAGAGAAAGAGAGAGAGGTATTCTTGCTTCTTGAAAATATGAACATGTGTTATAGCATGCTCTTATTATGGTTAGGTAGTGATTGATCCTTGGCTCGATCACTACCAAACCATAATATGAGTGCATTATAACACACTTGTATTATGCCCTAGATGGACCAAAAAGTGGTTGTGGCCAATTTTTTGTCCCTCTTCTTTTTTCACTTACCTAGAAATCACTAATTAAGTACAAAAATGGAAAATACAAAGGATAAAGAACCTAACATTGAAAAGAGGAAGCCAATGGCCAAAACACTAATGCATAGTGTGGACATCTACATGTTACGTTGTTGTATGTATGAACAACAAAAAAAACCTATAAAGTGTGAAAAACCAAATTTTAAATTCAACTAACTTGCAAGACCAAAAATGAAAAATGTGCCAACAAATACTATATAATGAAAATACAAGTCAATAAAGTAAATAATAAGATATAAATGATTTAATAAGAGAAATAAACTTTAAACAAGAACTTGCAAACCTCTATGTGGTTGATTTCTCTCAAATACTTGCAAGGACAAGGAAAAAGAAAAAAAATTGGGGTTGTTTGGGGATTTTCCTCAATTAAATCCCTCTTGGTGTTTCTACCTCCACAACAACTAAGATAGAGAAATAAATAATACTGTTTATACTTCTCTCCCAAGTGTGTTTGGGAATGGTCAAAGCTATGAATGTGCAATAGTGTAAATAAAATGAAAAAGAGGGGATGTGATAATCCCATGGTGCTCAAGAGAATGAAAATAAATTATTACAATAATAATAAATAAAATAACAATATTACTTGAGAGGCTTGAGAAAGCTAAAGAAAGTAGCAGATTTGGAGAGAATGTTGTGAGAGAGCTTGAGAGAAAGAGAGAGGGCCAAGAGAGATTTTCCAAAATAAAAAGATAATTTTTAAAAATGAAAAGAGGAAGAGGTTTATGAGTTGTTTGGAATTGTTCCAAGTTGTTTTCACTGACTTTTGAAGGTGACAAGTGAAAAAATGGTTGGAAATGGCCTTCAAATGACGAGTTGTCATAGGACACTAGTGTAATGTGTGAACATCCATATAAAGTGCTAGTGTCTACACAATTTAAATTAAAAATATATGAGAGAATAGAAAAACATAGTGTAAACACAAAAGTGAGATGAAAAGGTAACCACAAGAACGGAGGATTGAAAACTTTAGAAAGGAGAAAGGATGATGCAAGGGCTTAAATGAGCCTACAAAACCACTAAGGGAATGAACACCAAAGTGGATGTAAAACATATGTGAAATTACAAGGGTATACAATTTTTTACACTAAAAATAACAAGACACATTGTCTTATCCATTTGCTATGAATGCAAGAAATATGATCTTTGTAATAGTTGCAAGGAGGGATAGCATCATTTTAGTGTTTATCCTCAAACATTAGACTAGGTGGTACCTTTTCTCATCTTCATACTTGAAGTGGAATGGAAGATACTGACATCTACATAAGTACTATAGCTAAATCTAAGAACCAAGTGTATAAACTTAATAATTGCTATCACATTCAATCAACCATGCAAAACCTAGATATCCTCTAGCTACTCATGAAATGTGACTACCATGCAATATTGAGAGTAAAATGAATTGACAATACATACAAATATAGCATCACTTAGGCCAAATCATTCAATTATAATCACATTTTGATCATACAAAAATATGGTTCATCTGTCACAACATTATTATCTCTTGCTTTACTTAATGAAATGATCATAAAATATTTTTTAAAAACAATGGTACAATTTATAATACAAGTTTCTAGAATATAATAAAATTTCCCATACTCCCAACATAACCTACCTCTAAGTGAGATTCATAATAGTACAATATTAAAATATTATCTACTCATTAAACTTTAGATATATGAAAATTCATATAATATGCTCATATGAGGATTGCAAAATCTTATGTGAGGTTATCCATTTGGTTTAGACCCACCTAACACATAGAGAGTTGATGATAAGGCTTTTAAATCTTGTTTTCAAAAGATATAATGTATAACAATCATGTATAATGATTTTTTGAAGAGTTACCATTCATATAAAATGCATTTGTCCCCTAGTTCAAGAGTAGTCGAGACATACAGTTACTAGAATGCTAATTGAAACTAATTTTCACAACATAAGTTAAGTACATATTTGAGTGTAATTTTATTCATGTATTGTCTTAGGTATCCTAAAATATATAATCCAATGACTTTCACATATCTTTTATAATTTAAGGAATGAATTTAATAGGTTCAAGCTTCTTATACCATTGACATTATATTATAATTTTAAATGCATATAACCCTTTATACACATGTATGTATGTATGCAATGTGCGTATATGTATATGTATATGTATATGTATAAGTATAAGTATATGTATATGTGTAGACATGGAAAATATACTGACACACTTGATCCTGATTACTAACATCGTTTCATCTTGAATCATATTCTTAACTAAATTGTCATATTTCATCTCTTAATTAAATAAATCATTATTTATCTGATTAAGTCATTCTCTCCTATTAATTAAATAAATTAATGTTATTTAATTAATCTTGTACTTTCCCTTTAGTTAAATAAATCATTTTATTTAATTAAATCTCTAAAGTCATCTTATTAAATTAAATAAATTAATCCTCATTTATTTTAATCTAACATCATCCCTCTTTAATTAAATAAATCAAAATCTTGTATTTAATTAAATCTAAAACATATTCTTCTCAACTTTTTTTTAAATCAATCCAAAGGTCTAAATCAAATAGTCACATCAACTAATCTCCTATTAAATTAATTCAATCCTGATTAATTTAATCCTAAACACCTAAATCCTCTAGATTTTGCTACTTGCACATGAAAATATATTTAAATGATTTATTAAATCTCCATTTTCTCTCAACATGGTATCTTTAGGGGAATATTCCTCCAAGTTTGAAAATCCCTCCAAGTGGATTTGTCCTTCCAACAAAACATTTATCTCCTCTTACATGTCCTTGTGCATTGAGCCAAGTGGAATTTAAGTCATTTTCTTTCCCTCTCCAACAAGTCATTTCACAAATTTGAAAATCCACCTAATATTATTTATTGTGCACATTCATCAAAATGTGCTCAAACTTCCTCCATTCACATCTTGACAAGTGGCACTTGGCCATTGGATGTTGAATGATCCCACATTGCTTCATTTTACTCATTCCTCCATCTTGTCTCTCTATAAATAGAAGACTTTCCTTTCTATTTTGGATCCACAACTTAGAACAAAAGTTACCCTCTTCACATTGGGAGCTAATTTTATCCATCTTCATAGCATTTGTCATCATCTTAAAGCTAGGTTATTACAAATTTCACCAAGGAGTCACATTGTTCTTCATCACCAAGTGGATCAACCTTCATCAAAATCATCAAGCTTGCAAAGGAGCTGGGAAAGGGCCAATTTCCACATCAAATTGGTGCCAATTCCCCCATGGGATTGAGGGTTTGCATGTTTAAATAGGATTTTATTGCTTCTCTTATTTTTTTATTCATTTTCCTTCCTATTTTGAACATTGTAGATGAATTCCATGGGGAATCTTAGTTCTAACTTGCATTTGGATCTAATATTGTGTTTTCTTGCTATGTTTGTGAAGGTCTAGGATTGGGGTTCAAATTTTGGCACTCTGAGGGAAAATCTCAAGTTCTTAACACGTTTTTTAACAAAATTTCATGGTTTTTTGTATTTTTTACATCTACAGGAAATTGTACCGCTATTAGTCCAGTGGCACCATATAGCGATGTTGACCAGTCCAGTGGTGCCATACAACAATGCTACAAACTTTAAACTCTAGCGCTATGTCTTCCCGCCCATAAATTCAAATTTTCAAACTCTAACTTTGGGTTGTTGTTCTGACGTTGAGTTTTAAAATTTATAAACTGCATCATTGACTGAAATAGTGCCACAATCGTGCTCTCTATCCCTGCTGTAGAGCATCACTTTTAGTCCTAGCGGTGCCATATAGCACCATTGGGGTGGGGTAAAAAGTTGATTTCCAATTATTTTGACATGTGCTTTTTGCTTTGGATCATTTTGAGCTATTAACCTATTTTTTGCCTCTATTTTCTTGGATTAATCAGTTTTTGTAGGTGGAAGCAAGGAAGGAGCAAGGAAGAGTTTGAAGTATAACTTCATTTATCGATTGCATCAAGTGTCTTTAGACACTTTTGGAAGAAATTATAATTCCAAGTATAAGGACTTTATCTCTTCAAGCTATTTAGGACCCACCAATTTTATTTGGGCTCTAAAAAGAACAAGACAAAGGGTTTTAAAAATAACTTTAGGAAAACTCACTAGATTTTTTTTAAGGTTAACAATTGAACAATCAAATCTCACACTTCCTTTGATGCTTTAAAAAGAATTAAATCATTGCTTTGAAGGATTTAAAATGAACAAGTGCTTTTATGTTTTGTAATCACTTACCCAAAATAATATCATCTAAAATCGTATGTGCTTCTCTCGCACCTCACAATGATCTTGAGAATCAAAAGGATTTTGGTGATATTGGGTTGTGTAAGTGATTGCCTCCATGCTTCAATTTGGGATCTTAAAATTGGACAAATCTTGCGAGTGTGAGTGGAACATATTGTGTTTGTTCTCTCTTTGTTTCTCAATAAAGATTTATCAAACTATAGAAATGTTTGCTCACTTTTGTTTATCTTAGAAGGCCTACCTTGTGGGGAAAAATTAATCACCCAAGGGAACGACCCAACTGGGAACACGCTAAATCCAAGTAACTTCCAACTAGTATATAAGTGTGGGTATTTGAGGAAAGGTAAGTATCACGAGGATTATTCCGATGAGAAGGGAATCAATGGTCTCTCACCACCTGGATGGTCCCCCACGAACAAAATTCCTTCATTAAAACATTTTTTTAGAAAAGGCCAAAATCCTTGATCTACTTGTTGGTGCAAGAATAGTTGTTCTGAAGTTGTCCCACATTTTTACGGCTCTTAGTAGAGATGAGAAGTATGCCATGGTAGTTTCATGGGTACTGATGCTTGGCTGACCTGAGAAGCGAGTGCACTCTAAGGGGGAGCCTGTGTGGTCAAGAATCTAATCATCTGCTACGAGTAGGTGTAGCTATATTTTATCCAAGTGGTAACTCAACAAATACTATATTTCATATCCATAGGGTTGTGCATATTCTTAGAAACAAAACACTTTGCTTGATTGTAGACATTGGGAAAACAAACATTTAACATTATCATCAAACTTCAAACCCTTTAGGAAGAAAATATATTTGACAAAATTCAAGTGTTATTGCTTGCCCTAGGGATTTTATCCTTAGAGGTTTCCAAGCATTTGAATTTATATCTCAATTTTCTTACTAAAGTCAACAATAGGAAACTTTTGCCTTGATTTCCTTGATTTCCACATAATACACTTTGTGGGATGATAAGAAGTTAGGACATTAGACAACTAGTTTAAAAAAAAAATTAAGAATTGTTTGTGGTAAAACGAAGTCATTAAGCAAAGCTAAAGGACAATTTGACCCCACACATGTGTTCTTTCAAATCATTTCCCAAAAGATCAAAGTTTGAAAACCAAAAACCAAAGGTCTCAGTCAAAAGGCTCACAAGAAAAGGTTGTCTATGCTCTACAAATTTAGAGAAATATTGACCTTCAATTTTTACAGAAGAGCATCAAGGAACAATCCCAATTTGTATGAATTCTTTTATCAACAAAATCCAAATCTTTTTAGGAAATTTTAGCATCTTGTATGAGAAGTAAAGTGTGTTCTTCAAAACCAAGGTCTTGTAAAGCAAGAGCCTTTTTAGGTACACATAGGATCAAACCAAAATTTTCATACATCTTTCAAACATCAAATCAAAATCATCTCACCAACAAATCTTGAAAATCTTGAAACCATACTTGTTGCTAGACTTTTTGACAAATCCATGAATCAAAATCCTTGAATCAAACATCAAAACATCTTGTTTAAGCTAGGTATATGTAGATGTATCCTTCTCCATATTCTTAGTTGAATTATCATCAAATCATATTGTTTGGTTAGGTGTGGGTAGATGCATCCTTCTCCCTACACTTAGTCAAATTATCATCTTGTGAGAAAGTCTATCCCATAGATAACATCCAACATCTTGGGATCTATTTGTTTATTATCCAAAATCAAAACAATCCAAAACCAAATCAAGGTCAAAATCAAAATCCAAGAATCCAAGAATTCAAAAATCCTTCTCCCTACACTTAGTCAAATTATCATCTTGTGAGAAAGTCTATCCCATAGATAACATCCAACATCTTGGGATCTATTTGTTTATTATCCAAAATCAAAACAATCCAAAACCAAATCAAGGTCAAAATCAAAATCCAAGAATCCAAGAATTCAAAAATCCAAAATGAAGATCAAAACAAATCCAAGAATCCAAAAAGTCCCAAAAGTATAGCATCCCCCTCAAGATCTTCTAAGAGTTAAAACATCCATATCATCCATCTTTCATCTCATCATCACACTTTGATCCTTAATAATCCTAGAGATTCTCTTTTTGTGCCTAAAGTTAGATCAATCCAAAGAATTAGAGATTCATCTCACACAATTTTTTAAATTGATCCCTATTTTTTGGTGAAAACTAGATCGCAACACAAGAGGAACATGGAAGCCAACAAAGAAACATCAACTTCAAGTGACCTAAATCAAACCAATTTTGAAATCAACCCCGTTGGATAAAGCAATCCCATAACTAATCTTCCTCTATCATCACAAAATCCTCAAGAGGAAGGTCAAGTAGAGGATATAACCAATAATTCCTTTAGGATGACACAAGATGAGATCATCAAAATGGTCCAAAATCCCAAAAATAATAGAATCGTCAATATCATGATGAAGCTCCATCCCTCACAATATATGCTTGAATTAGCAAAACAAGGGGCTAAACTCCCTTATGATTATGATGTGAGCATCATTGTGGAACAATCTCTTGGGTTCATGCCCCCAATATCATCCACACTCCCAATTTCATCCATGCCCCCAATTCAAAGCATCACTCAATCCATCCTGCAAATTACATCATCCATTGCTCCAACTTAACCCATTGTTAACAAGGGGAGCACATTTCTCAATGCACTACAAACACACCCCCTTGTGAATAATCAAGATTTGGATGAAAACACTATATTGGGTCAATATTTCCCCCAAAATCCATTACACCCATATGTCCCCCTCACCTTTCAAGATCCCAATGACCCATCATCATCATTTCATGCAACACCTCAAACTTCTCTCCCTATGACCTCGCAAGGAGAAGGTGGGATATTTGGACCAAGGGAATCTTTGACCCTTCATCTTCATCATTTCCCCAAGGGAGTATGCCACTCACTTTTCCACCACTTCCGCCCTTGTCACCAACATCCACATCACCTCTTGGTTT
The DNA here is from genome assembly GCA_007258455.2 of Sequoia sempervirens. Classification (NCBI taxonomy): domain Eukaryota; kingdom Viridiplantae; phylum Streptophyta; class Pinopsida; order Cupressales; family Cupressaceae; genus Sequoia; species Sequoia sempervirens. The sequence continues at coordinate 188,528 of VDFB02124648.1, read as the reverse complement.
GGGATTACCTCTATTACCGCCACTCATTCGAAACAACCCCTTGATCATCAATCAAAGCATCATACCGAATCCTCCCATCTTGCCATCGACATCACAATACTAGATGGAAACCATCCCAATAACACAAGCAACCATCACATCATCGACCGTCCCCCAATTATCTCAAAACATGGTCTCTCAAGGACCAAGCATATCGATCACACCATCCACTACCCAAATCCCAATCATCAATACAATGGTACCTCTCATCACAACAACAAACACCATTCTAAATCCACCACCACCACCTCCACCAAACTCAAATGTGTCACACCAATATAGCATCGTGTTGAAAGTTGCTCAACAAGCTGCCTATCAAAAGGAACTTCAACAAATTCAAAACTGACAAGCTGCATAGCTAGTCACTTAGCAAGCACAAGCACAACTAGCTGCACAACAAGCACAGTAAGTTGATCAAGCCTAGGCCATATTACAACAATAAAAATTTGCACAAGCACACGCATAGGCACATGCACAAGCACAGTACCTCACACAACAAGATGCATTTGTGCAGAACTACACCTTCAACATAGCTATGGATGTGAGCCTGGAATAACTATCAACTATGAAACAATCCAAGGGAGAGGCATTTGCTTCATTCTTGCAACGATGGTGATCAAAGGCCAACAGAAGAAAATGGGCCATGCCTAAGGAACAACAAGTGTACACCATCATTGCAAACCTTGACAAACTCTTGTCTTTCCATCTCAAGATGCAATACATCACAACCTATGATCAGTTGATCCCCAAGGTGCTCAATATCAAACAAGCCCTTATCTCACAAGGGGATAACACCTTCTTATCAAGAAAGCTGACCATCTACTAGCTATAACGACAAACCTCACACATGGGTGAAAAATGGAAATGTTACCAACGATGGTGTTGTTGATGCCAAAGTTGTCATCAGTGCTCCTCAACAAAACACACAAGCACCTCAAAAACCACAAGCCAACAATTAGAACAATCAACAAGCCAATACTATCACACAACAGCCAAACAACCAAACATTCATCAATGTGGACAATCAAGGCAGACCACCTCAATGAAACAAAAATTCTCCCAAGAGGAAGTACACACCCCTTAGGGAATTAGTTGAATCTATCATGAAAAGATTGGTATAGGAAAACATCATCACAATTCCCACCTATGATAACTATCAAGAACCCTTGGTAAAACCGCCATGGTACAATGAAAATCACCTTTGTGATTTTCACAAAATAAAGGGACACACAACTGCTAGTTGTATGAGGTTGAAAAACTTGATCCAAGACCTCATTGACGACAAAATCATAAATGTGGAACAAACAACAGGGAACCAAAATCTCAAGATTTACACGAATCTGATTCCCAACCACAACAAGGGGAATAATAACAATGATAAAGGAAATGGTGGCTTCAAAAATGTGAATAATGTATACGACCATGTCATTGCATCCCTAGATGAGTATTGCACTATTATCACCATCAAAGGATCCCAAGTTGATTTGGAGTCACCACAAGAGGTGGAAAAGTTACCATCGCAGGAACATCTCAGTCTCCTAGAGCACCCACTTCCAACCCAAGATCTATTCCTAGTGGCTATAATTTCCTTGACTAGTTGAAAAGAAACCTAGCTCAGATCTCCATCATGGAGTTGTTGAAGATTTCACCAGCCCACAGAAAGATCCTAGAAGAAGCCTTGGCCTCATCTTTCGTCCCAACCAATCTTGATGTGGGTCAGTTTCAAGCTATGGTCTCACACCTTACAACACCTCACATCTTAACTTTCTCATAGCAATATCTCCCAATGCAACCATCTCACAATCACACACTTCATCTTGAGGCTTTCATCCATAAAAACAAATTGAAAAGAGTCTTGGTGGATGGAGTTGCAGGGTTGAACATATGCACCCTTAAATTAATAAAAATCTTAGGCTTCTTTGAAGATGTTGTTGAAAAAGGAAAAGGCATAACTATCAAAGCCTGTGATGATCAAGAAAGAGTGTCGTAGGGCACTATCCAACTCCCTATTCAAGTAGGTTTGGCCATCATGGAAACAACTTGTCAAGTTCTTGACCTAGAATTGCCTTATAATATCCTCCTGGGGCATCCCTGGATTCATGAGATGCAAGTTGTTGCTTCCACCTTCCACCAATGTGTAAAATTTCCATACCAAGGCCAAAAGGTCACTGTCCATGGGGATCTTGAACCCTTTTACTATTGCAAAAATATGGAAGCCAAATATTACAAAATCCCCCAAGTGCCTAAAAATGATGAGGGCCCCTCAACTCCATACATCGACCCAGCTACTCTCACCTCCTCTTCTACGACAGAGACACCCACCATCCCCGCCATCTCCGATATCAAGGTCATTGTCCAAGACAATGGGTGTGGAGATTATAAAATTAAGAAAGATGCTTTCATGGTAGGAGAATTACCGCAATCTCCTAGATCCCATAGGCAACCCCAACCAGCTAGAACATCATCCCAAACTTTCAGATTTGACCCCTCTAGGTTTGGAGTTGGGAAGACCTAGGTCAGGAAATAATAAAAGAGGACCCATAAAAATTCCTATACCAAGACAACAAACCAGCAACTGGCCTACCTATGGATGATAGCAGTAAAGGCTTACAAATGATGCTCGCCATGGGCTATGATAGAAACCGAAGGCTTGGATAGAATGACAACAGACTTCTAGTACCCATCATTCCTGAGACACGAATAAGAAATATTGGCCTCGGATGTACCCCTCTGAGTATAACCATACATGGATGAGGTCCCCTAGTTAAAGCAGTCAAGACTGCCCCTCAGCCAACAACAGTCGAACTTCACTTACCTGTATCTACAAGCTGAGTTATAGACAACTTGAAATTTGACATAACCAATGTTTGTAGTAGTAGTAGTGATGAGGAAGATTCCATAACCAATCTACCTATACTTTTTGAGGATACCTCTCTCCTCATGATTAGTACCTTGTCATTTGAGTTAACCAGTTAAACCCATGAAATAAACCTAGTTTATCCCCAGCTCATTGATTATAACCAACGAGGACCACCGGTTCTAGACACTTTCAAAAAAGATGAGGCACTCTCAAAATTCATGGGATTGTGGGACACGGTACCATACAAAGATCACAAGGTTGGGTTTGATATCATACTAGACACACAAGCCTACTACACGGAAACGATTGAATCCTTCAGTCGCAAAAGAAAAAAATTGAGAATAATCTCAAGGTCTTTAAGTCAAAACCACACTATGGCACTCTCTGACCCAAAAATAGTAAAAATAAAGCACGTATCCAATGGTGAAAACCTCTTTGAGGCACCCGAGGATGAAGGATTCAATCTTCCTCTTAGTGTTTTACATCAGGAAAAGTCAACAGTTCTAGTTGAGAAGTGCAACCCAGTCAACTTGGGAATAGAGGAAACCCTGCATATGACATTTTATGTTGAATCATTAATGTCAGAAGAACAAGAGCTCCTAGCTACTTTCTTAAGGGAGAGAAAGGTCAACTTTGCATGGGCCTATGCTGACATGCTTGGGCTTGATCTAGAGATTGTGGTCCACCATCTAGCAGTTTACCCCAAAGCAAAGCCTATCAAACAAAAGCTCAAAACAATGCATCCCCAAATAGTTTTGTTGGTTAAAATGGAATTGAAGAAGTTACTTGATGCAGGGTTCATATGGACAATCGACTATCTAGAGTGGGTATCAAACTCGGTACCTGTTTTAAAGCCCACTAGGGGCATCCATATCTGCATAAATTTTAGAGACCTAAACAAGGCATGTCCCAAGGATGATTTCATGCTGCCCAACATTGATATGATTGTAGATATGACTACGGGACATGAGATTCTTTCATTAATGGACAGTTTCTTTGGGTATAACCAAATCATGATAGCCAAAGAAGACCAACACAAAATGGCTTTTACTTTTCCATGGGGGGCATATTGTTAGAACATGATGTCGTTTGGCCTAAAGAACGTTGGAGAAACATATCAAAGGGCCATGACCTTAATCTTTCATGACATGATTAATAAGACTATGGAGGATTATGTCAATGACATATTGGAAAAATCCAGAAAGAGAAGGAACCACATAGCAGCATTAAGTGCCATCTTTGATAGACTCGAGGAATACAAGGCCCGCCTTAATCCAAAGAAGTATGTCATTGGCGTACAATCAGGGAAGTTGTTGGGATGCATCATGTCCATAAGAGGAATTGAAATAGATCCTGCTAAAGTAAAAGAAATTCTCAAGATGGAGGCACTCAAGACTTTGAAGCAACTTAGAGGCCTACAAGGAAGGCTCCAGTCAATCTGTCGATTCATATCCCAATTAGCAGAAAAATCAATCCCATATTCTCAACTACTCCACAAGGGGGTAGCTTAAAAATGGGATGAGAAGTGTGATTAGGCCTTCAAAAAGATCAAAGAGTATTTTCTCACACCTCCAGTGCTTATGTCGCATATCCCAAGAAAGCCTCTAATCCTCTACATATCAGCAACAGTAGCAACTCTTGGCGCTCTCCTAGCTCAACACGATGAAAAAAGAACAAAGAGGGCCATCTACTACATCAGTCGAACCATGGTAGGGCATGAGTTAAATTATTCCTTCATCGAAAAGGCTTGTCTCACAGTGGTGTTTTCCTCACAGAAGTTCAGGCACTACATGTTAGCACATAAAATCAAACTCATTGCTAAGATCATCCCACTCAAGTACCTACTCTCCAAAGAAATGCTCATAGGAAGGATGGTCAAGTGGGTCATGATCCTATTAGAATACAATATCAAGTATGTAGAGCGGAAGGCCATCAAAGGACAAGCTATTGCAAACCAACTAGCAGAAGCACCAATGTATTTAGAAAATTTGCTATTTTCAGAGCTCCTTAATGAATCCATCTTCAACTTGAGCATAACAGACCACTGGAAGTTGTACTTTGATGGTTCCTACACACAACATGGATCGGGAGCTGGGGTCTTCTTCATTGCTCCACAGGGAGACTACATACCAAGATCCTACAAATTGGCATTTCCCTATACCAACAATATCACAAAATATGAGGCTCTAACCATAGGACTCAAAATAGTAGTGTTGTGGCATATCATGGCTCTCAAGGTATATGGGGATTTGTAGCTCATAACCAACCAAGTGAATGATGAGTATCAAACTAAGGACGACAACTTAACTCCATACAAGAAACTGATGGAAAGTCTTAAGGAGTACTTCATTAAGATCACATTCGAGCAGATACCTAGAGAAAACAATAGAGCAACATATGACAATTGGAACCCTATTCGACATCCCTCGCAATGTCCCAAAGCATAAATTCCTAGTAGAGCAGCTTCTCGTGCCTGCATTCAAGGTACCGAAGTCTGAATTTGTGTGTGAAATTGTTAGTCCTGGTGATCCTTGGTACCATGATACACTTATCTGAGAATAGGAGTCCTCCCAGCCGACATAACCTCAAACCTTAAGAAAAACTTTGTCAAGAAAGCATCCTATTTTATCATCCTAGGAGATACCCTTTACCATAGAAGCATTAAAGGAACCCTTTTACATTTCCTAAACATTGAAGAAGCCTTGACTGCTTTAACTAAGGTACATAACAATATATGTGGTTCACACTCAGGTGGAATGACCTTGGCTAAGAAATTGCTGAGGACGGGGTACTATTGGCCAACAATGGAAAGAGAAGCGCATGATTATGTCAGAAGGTGTCTACAATATCAGCAGCATGGGGACCTCATCCATACACCAACACAAGAGCTCCATCTAATTGTCACACCATGGCCCTTTTTTCAATAGGGGCTCGATCTCTTTGGAAAAATCACCCCCATCTCTTCCAATGGACACAAGTTAATCATCACTACCACTGAGTATTTTACAAAGTGAGTGGGAGCCATCCCCATGACATACATCACTAGAAAGTAGATATCTAAGTTTATCCTTAACTACTTAATTTTCCATTATGGTGTTCCCCAAGCCATTATCTCAAATAATGGGACACCTTTCAAGAATCAGGATTTCCATGACCTTTGCCAGAAATTCAAAATCCAACATCGCTTTTCCACTTCGTATTATCCCCAAGGCAATGGCCAAGTAGAAGCCACCAACAAAACCATTTTGAAAATACTCAAGAAAATAGTTAATGATGCAGATCATGACTGAAATCTATAGCTAAATCCTACCCTCTGGGCTTATTGAACCAACATCCGCACACCCACAGGTGCCACCCCCTTTTCCCTAGTCTACGGATTAGAAGCCATACTCCCCATCGAGATTGAGCTCCTGTCACTGAGAATATCACTGCAGAACCTCATCACAGATGAAGAATATCGGGTATCAAGACTGAATGAGATGGAGCTACTGGATGAGCGTTGTATGGACACCCTAAATCATTTGCAAGTCTATCAAAATTGACTCAAGCGAAGTTATAATAAGAAGATCAGGAGTCAGACATTCTAGGTAGGAGAACTTGTGCTAAAGGAGAATCAGAAGAACATCCCAAATCTAGGTGATAAAGGAAAATTTGAACCCAATTGGTTGGGACCATATTTCATCATAGCAAGTTACAATTTAGGGGCATATCAGCTGTCAACACCTTAAGGGGAACCTTTGTAGGAGCCCATGAACAACTTCCATCTCAAAAAGTTTTATGCCTAATATTTTAGGGTATAAAACTAGAAAATACAAAAAAATCAAAAAATGTCCTAAAAAAATGGTCACCCTAATGAAAACCTGGCAATCAGGCGTCTTAGTGACAACAAAAAAATTAAAAAAGCAAAAATCCAAAAAAAATAGAAAAAGGATTAAAAATAGTAAAGAGAGAAAAATTGTCCTCTAGTGAAAACCACTTTGGTGACGCTTTGTGCAAGTACCTTGGTGAAAACCTGGCAAATAGGCACCTTGTGTAAATAAGCACTTTCCATCCACTAAGGCCTTCTCGGCTTGTTTTGCATCATCCATCATGCTTCCATCATCCATCACATCCCATATCTTCATCCATCATCCATCACATCCCATATCATCATCCATCACCCAGCCACGTCTGCATCATAGCTTGGTCCTCTGTTCGCCTCATGGTCCCTCCTAGAACTACTCGACCCATTCTCAAGGTCAGTTGTTATGCCTTTATCAGAGTAGTCTATTGCATCATGCTGGGGGCATGTTCTCATCATATCAAATTTGTGTAGATCCTTGAAGTCTTCATAAAATCAAAAAATCCAAAAACATCAAAAAATCCAAAAAACATCAAAAAATCCAGAAAAATCCAAAAACATTTAGAAAATCCAAAAAATCTAAAAACATTCAGAAAATCCAAAAAAATTAGAAAATCTAAAAAAATCCAAAAACATTTAGAAAATCAGAAAATCCCAAAACATTCAAAACATATCAAAATCCCAAAAATATGTCAAAAATTCAAAAAAGTCAAAAACAAAGTTGTCTTGTCGAACTACATCGTCTCTAAGCTTTGAATGTAGGCAATGTTGATCTTTGATCATCCCCTGAGACACTTAGGTCAATCCTTTAGGAGTCCATCATAATAAACTGACAGTCCATTTGTTCATATCTTATCAATAATTGAGTTTTTGTTGGTCGAACTACGTGGTCTCTGTATGTATAACATTAGCTTAGTCTTGGCTAGCGGTATGAAGAACATTAGCTTGTTTGTTTACTTAGTCTTGGTCTTTTGACTTATCTTACTTATGCTCATTTCAATGACCTCTCGATGATGTCCCAAATGAAGGGATTTAGAGGGAAAGAAATTGGGCAATGATCATGATGTTTTATATGTTGTGCTTGTTGGATATTCTTGTAATATAACCTTGGTCATGCGTGCATTGTTTGTGTGTAGGGAGGGTGTTTTAGGTGTCTTGTTGACCACATAGGAAGGATTTCCTTTCTATGTTTTGGTCCAAGATGTTTGGAATATCTAAACTATAGTTTAAATAAGGTTCCATATGCTCGGTGTGAACAAGGATACTCCTATCTGATTGTCGAGTCAAAGTTCATCACACTAGGTGCAATGCCATCCTGGTTCTTTATACCTTGATGCTTTGCATCTATGTGTGTTATCAAACATAAGGTAAATGGCCCTTTAAAATCCTAACTCCTTGGTAAGTGAATCATCATCATCTCTTGACTTGTTGGAGTCTCTTATTGTCTTCTATCTTCTTGTCGTGCTAACATGGTACCATGATAGTTAATCATAACTCATCCTCACCATTTCATCGATCCTGCATCCACAAACCATCAACATAATGCATATCATATCATATCATATAGGAAACATTAATCATATCGCATTCATTTTGTTTTATCATTAATATAGATTGGTCATTCTAAGCATCTGATAAATCATAACCATACATTTGCAATTCACAAAAGAATCATCTAAGCATTATTAACTCATATCATTGAAGCATCCATTACATACATCAACATATCATTTTCATCATCATATCACCCATAAATGAGAAGAAAATATTGCATCTCATGCATTTCATCATCATCCATCATTTCATAGTATAGATTTGTTAGTCTAAGCATTTGCATATCATAACATTTCGCATTATCCATACATCATCATAAAAAATGCATAAGAAAAAGATATTGAAAAATAAATGCATCCATAAATCACTGCATAACATCATCATAACATCATCGCATTACATCAAATAGAGTCATCGTATCACATATTTAAACCATCGCATATAGAAGGTAAAAAATCCATACATAATGCATAAATAAAATAGGACACATCTCATGATCGAATCATCTCATATCATATCTCATCAAAAAATATATTGTCATGGTACAAAATCAAGATCATGTGTGTATATCAATATAAGTACAAATCACCCATGGGGCTATCAAAAATGAGCCCATGAATCACAAAAAGAATCATGTCTTTGATCAAAAGTGGGCTAGCCCTACTGGTTGCTCCCATCATTGCTTGAAATCTCTCCATGACCCTCTGGAGGCCTGTATCATGTCTGTTGTGAGTAATCAAGGACTCGTGTTGCTTAGGGCACAACCTGATGATAGTGAGCTCTGTAAAAATCAGCCTCTTAGACCGCCTCCTTGTATGCTCATAATGAAACTAAACTCTCAGAGGAGGACACAACCATACTCTCTAGTTGTTGTCTTCGACCCATCTTTGATGTTGCCTACAGCTCTACAGCCTGTCTCTATTGGATGGCCTAATCCCGCTCTGTCTTTAGTTGGTCCCTCTATACTGTCAAAGCAACAACTTATCCCTGCAAACCCTATACCTGTTCTTGAAACTACAAAATTTGCCCATCCCTAGGGTCTAGTTATGGTGATGGTTGGATGGGTAGTTGGTCTTGATGACCATCTCTGGGTGGTATCAACTACCTGTCCTAGTCCTGGTGACCATCCATGTGCTACTCTAGCTAGTGGGGAGGAGGTCCTCCTCCTCCTCTACCTCTGTCTCTGCCACCATCACCATCCCTGTCACCGTCGTAGTCCCTGTCTCCCATGCCTACTCAGCCCTGCCCACACCCTACACCTCAACCTCTCGGTCTCCTCCTCAGTAACTATGCACCAGGAACTGTTAATCTAACTGGGGGATGAAACCAATCTTTGTACACCTATGTGGTATCTAGGTCAGCCTGTCCTTAATTGTAAGGCCATGGTCTAGCTGCTAGCTACATGAAACTTTGAACGACATCCACTGTCAGGATCATCTGACCCCATGTATCCCTCATAGTATGTGAAAAGATGGCCATGTGTTGGTCATCGGGTCAGTCTTATGTGTCCCTGAATTGGCGGGCCACTCTGTCGGGAAAATATCTCTCGATAATCATATGCTCCCTGCCCTGCATCAGCTAGTCCTGTCTAGCAAAGAATAACTATTGTGCATCATCATACCAAGTCAGCATACCAAGATAGGGTCTCAAAGTAAAAACTATCATCTCATCAAGCACCTGCCACCAATGTCACAAGCCTGCTGCTCCTATATGAGAAAATGAAATTCCACCCTTGTATTTCCACACAACTGGGTCATCCGGCTCCATGGATATAGGTATGACTCTCACAGGGAAAAGCACTGCAATGTGCTCCTAGGCCCAAATGTGTAGTAGTGTGACCCCTGATCTGATGGACCTACTATTGCAATATGTGAACTCATGAAGATCATGGTATAGTGAGGCCAGCATCACTAGCCCCCAGGAAAAGCACTCCCTCCGTCAAAGCATCCGCTCCCAAGAAAGCCCCCATCCTAGGCTGAAGTATTGCCCACATCAGTCTGGTGCCACGAGTCTTGATATGATTGCAACTACTATCAATCTGAAGGGCGGTACCATAGCTTTGTACTGCTCAAGCTCGATCTAGCCCTCTGAAAAGATAATCTCATCAGTCCCCATGATATCATAATAGGTGTCTCTTTCAGCCTCCACATCATAAATAACCCTCTCTTTATGGATTGACAATCGAAGAATGTGCCACACATCCTCCAGGTTCACTATGGCCTCGCTTGTGGGGAGGTGGAACGAAGAAGTCTTGTTGTGCCAGTGTTGTCATCATCCCTAAGTGTGTCCTGATCAGTGGGGCATAAGCAATGTACCATAATATGATAGCCCCCAGGTGCTCCTGCTATATCTCATCCAAAGGAGGATCTTGGATCAATCTGGCCAAAATGGATGACCTGTGCTCCTATGAATGGACTGGCTCCATGTCCTCCTACATCAATAGTCACTGCGTCAAGTTTTGTAAAAACTTGGGATCCTAATTAAGGTTTGCATGATTGAAATAGCAAATGTGTCGCTATCCACAATTGTGTCACTATTTGAAACTTTCAAACTGTGCTACTAGAAGCCAAACTTCCTCGCCATGGCACAGTTTGCTAGTGACCTAGTTTGACCTCTTAACCCTAAAATCTAAACAAGACCATTGCGGCGCTAGGTGCATATGTGACGCTTTTTGCACCAAACCCTAATTTTCAAAGTTTGCCACCACTGTGCAGTTTGAGCCCATGTGGCGCCAATT